>JAAOOA010001046.1:0-169451 GCA_012861695.1 Trematomus loennbergii | reverse complement strand
ATGCCGTTTCCATGGCAACGAATCACTCGCCAAAACACGATGTTGTCTTAAGTCAATGGAAAAGATCCAAACTGCACCAGACTTCAGATGACAGTTAATGGTCCGGCCATCAACAGCTCAACACTCAAAAGCTGTTGCCATGGCAACGCATCCCTCACCGTTAAGCACCATATTGCTATAACTCCTGTGTAAATTGTCAAAAAGTGTTCAAACTTCACATGTGTGCTAACGGTACAGCCCTCGAGACATATATGTGTCAGTTTTGAGATTTCCTCAAATGCAGTTGCCATGGCAACACAATGCTCGCCATGAAACACGGTTTTCTCATATCTCAAAGGAAAACAATCCCAATGGCCACATACTTCACATTATGGTAAATACGACCTCTACAACTTCCCAACATTTATTTCCCTATAAGTCCATAACTATTTCATTAGTGCAGTATGGATTAGCTGCTAAATATGCCCTCATGTTTGCCATAAAACATTTTTTAATTAGAAATGCTGTTGTAATGCAGGAAATACAAACCTTCTTTTTGTATTAACAACATATTGAACACAATAAAAATAAAAATGAACTTCGCCCTCCCCAATGTGCCCTCCCAACTATACCAGCACAAAGTTTCATACTTTTAAGAGCAGACCCAAGTCCCAACTTTGTAATATAGCTTATAACTGAATTGAATGTTATTCCTATTTTATACTTATTTTATTGATATTTCTTGACAGTTTTGAGAGTTTTTGGAAGCTTGTGTCAGTTGTATGAGATACTAATTAGTAATACTTTGATAATTATCATTATTATAGTAGTAAATAATATGATCTTTAATGTACATGCCAAAGAAACCAGCAGGACACCGCAGGGAATCGAACCCCATCCCAGTAAACTGGGAGTACCAATTACCAGTGCCTTTTGCTTTTCTAGGCTACATTGAAGGCAAAGCAAAACCTGCATTAGCAACAGCATATGAGTGACATCATTTAATATTGATGCATAATTTTACAAAATGGTTTCCCTATGTGTGGATAAATGTTATTAGTGCAGTATGGAATATCTGCTAAATATGCCCTAATGTTTGCCAATAATTTTGTTATTAAAAATGCTGTTGTAATGCAGGAAAAAGAAACCTTATTTTGAACATATTGAACACAATAATTATGAACATATTGAACACAATAAAAATGAACTTCGCCCTCCCCAATGTGCCCTCCCAACTAGACCAGCAGAGAGCGTTCATACTATTAACAACTGAAGACCTACCTTTTTAATATAACTTTTAACTTAATTGCCTTTTTATTCCTATTTTATAATTATTTTATGAATATTTTTTTTTATTTTATGTGTGTTGTGTGTGTGTGTGTGTGTGTGTGTGTGTGAGAGGAGATAAAGCCGCTAAAAATGAACTACCAGGTCCGACATAATAAAGAACAATTTGAATGACAGCTGGGTGACTCAATAGTCATGTTAAAGTCGAAAAGTAGGGAGGATGAAGCTAGTTTGGGGAGTTAAGTGAGAAGATTTTAAGAACTGAAGACCGACAGAATAACTATATAAATTAATAAATAATTCCTAACTATGAGACTGTTGTAATTTCAGGGAGAGGGTCAGATCTTTGCAGAGCTGGTAAAATTTGGTTTTGATTACTTGGCAGATGATAGGATCGAGGGAAAGGGTGGGGCCAAACATTACGCCAAGGTACTGGGAGGTTTTTATAGAAGACAAAGTCGAGGATGTGTCTTTTGGCATGGGTCGGGAAGGTGAAGTTTTGGTTGACAGTAAATTGTCTATTAGAGTAGAGAATTTGAATGACAGCTCGCAGGTGGGTGACTCAATAGTCATGTTAAGGTCGAAAAGTAGAGGAGGATTAAGCTAGTTTTGAGGAGTTAAGTGAGGAAGGAGGGATGTGGTTTAGGGGGCCGATAGATGAGGATAATTTTGAATGAGGAAGGGGCTTTGAAGATGATGAACTTGAGGGATGATACCTAAACAAATACCAAATTAAACCAGGGGGGGATGATACCTAAAAACATACCAAATTAAACTAGGGGGGGATGTTTTGATCTGATATAAACTATCTCACAGACTGTAGAAGCGCATAATTTGGCACGATGAAACACAAGGTGAAGAAAAAACACAGAATTTCTACCTACATTTGCTTGACGTCTGAAGTTACTCTACCTCAGCAGTTGTGCAAAAGAACACAGAATCCCCTCATGGTCACTGAAATAGGTGGGCAACACAGTTGATTCTACATCATACTGTGTTGTTTTCACATATACATGGTCAATTAATGTGCCCTTTTCGGTAGTGGGTTGTGTGACTTGCTGCACATACCCTTTGTCTGTTACAAATTTGCAAATTGTTGATGTTTTTAAAATGTCATCATTGAAATCACCCATCACAGCAATTGTGTCACCTAATAGATCTAACAAATCTAGTAATTTGCCTAAATGTTCTTTAAACAAAGACATGGGATATGATGGTGGTCTATAAATTACCGCAATTAATATGTCGTGAGACAAACAGTTGTACACTATACATTCTAAATTTACATCTGGCACTTGAAGAATACTAAATTCAATACTGTTTGCACTATATATGCCAACACCACCATGTTGTTGGTCTTGCAGAGCAACCAATGCTGGGTTCTCGCTGGTGTAAGATGCACTTCGAGAACAACTAGCAAATGTATAACCACTGATGTTAATGTCGTCAAATGATGAGACGGCAGGCAGCCATGTCTCTGTAACAGCAATACAGTTAGGCTGCAAATGCTGTGTACAAAGGGTCAAATCTTCGACATGACGTGTCAAACTTTGCACATTTGTCAAAAACACAGTAAAATTGTCTGTGTGCAATTTGGGGTGGATCCTTTCTTCACGTAGAAACTGAGGCATGCACTGAATTGCTTGCGTAACATTTGTTTTACAATAGATGGCATTAGCTTTAAAATCTTGAATGATTAAGCCTGATAAATTTGTAACACGACTTAATGCAACATATGCCTGTCCAGCAGCAAATATTTTTTTAAGTGACACCACAGCTCTATCAACAGTTATCCCTTGCACCTTATGTACTGTACAAGCCCAAGCCAGTTTAAGGGGAAATTGGCGACGCAACCCACCTTTAACGGTGACTCTATCCTCTTCTGGAAAAATTGGTGTACAGTTCACTAAATGACTTGATGCATTTGCAGACTCTTTCCTGCGCTGTGCCCCAACTCTGTCATCGTCAAAATGGACGTACACAGTTTGAGGAAATCTTTCACCTTGTGAAATCACTATGTGTCTCACCGTGCCGCATACCCCGTTCACAAGCCCATCCGTTACATCTATATTTTTGGTCAACATTACACGAGCATTTTCCCCGAGAACCAAACGTTCCGCTAAACATGTCTGATAGATGTTGGTGTGATGTCCATGTTTTAACTCAAGTTTTCCAGTTTTTCTGTTATGACCAGTATCCTGAGCTTCTATTTCGACATGTTCCGGGCATGTTTTCAACAGTTGCACAAGATTGTGATCATTAACCTGAGCGTTTGTGGGGAAAATGTGTAATGCTGAACTTTCTTCCCCTGTTTCACAGCTCTTCAACAAATCAATGTCACTAGCTGACAATGCTGTTTCTTTTGAGCGTGTTCTCAACCTATTTAGCAGTTCCGCAAAAACAATATCTTTCTGCCTGACTATTGTTTTAAGCTCTACAATGCTAAATAGGTTGTGCCACAGGTTAAATCCTACTTTCTCGACATACAAGGCATTTCCTTTCACTGGTGGCAGCTGGAAAAAGTCTCCAACAACTACCACGCTAACTCTACCAAATGGGGAATAATCATTACATTGTTTAATTTGACGTAATCTGCCATGAATATATGCCATGAGTTTGTGATCGACCATGGATATTTCATCGACAATTAAAATTTGCACGTCTCTATATTTGGCCCGCAGACTATTTATTTTTTCCTCGCCTAAAGGTGTGTAGGGTAATTTTGAATTAACGCCAATGCTAAATGTGTTATGGATAGTTGCTGCGTCTAAATTGTATGCAGCAATTCCAGTTGGGGCAGTCAACAACACACACACAGAATCAGGGTTTTCACAGAGTGTTGAGAGCAACCTGGCTGTCTCATACTGCAGAGCCTTGATCAAATGGCTCTTTCCCGTCCCAGCACCGCCTGTTATAAATACGTGAAACGGGTCTGGATTTTTACCCGAGATTTTGTCTAAACACCATTGTCGTATTTGATAGAAAATAGACATTTGGGTTTCGTTTAGAGACCGAACTAATTTCAGCCCTTCGCTTCTGCTCAAAATATTCTTTGTCTTTTCCAAATGGCCGATTTGCCGATTATTAACGGCAAGATCAGGAATAGCGTCTATTTGCTCCCCGTCTACGGTTTCAATTTGTTCCCGCTCTTCTTTGCATTGAAGATTTTCCAATTCCTGTTCGGGGCACAGGTCACACCAAGCGTCTTCAAAATCTACATTACCGTCTAAAGAGTCTTGGATTTTTTGTAATTCATCCGAATCAAGTTCAAACAAAGCTCTATTCGCGTCGACCACTGATTTCACCAGCTGTCTGGATCCATCGGCAAATCTAACTCGACCGCTCGTGTAAAAGTCTTCACACGTTTCCCAATTGTGTGGCTTTAACTGCTCGTCCATGCGATACGGCAGAAACAATTGGAAATTGCTGTAGAAAAACAATTCCGGAGACTTTGTTTTGGAAAATTTTGCATAACGCACAACTGCTGCTTTTGTTCGCGTTCTTTTAATAATAAACCCGAAATTATTTTGGAGTTCGATGGCATTTTTGAGACTTTCACTCTGTGACATAACCCTGTATTCGGATGCGAATGTTGCCAAACACATATTATTAAAAACCGCGTCATTTGGCCGATTTTTGTAACGGTCAACAAAACCGGTCATCCACATGTTGTCTGTGGTTAGACTATTTGAATCTGCCATCTGTTTTAACACACTTAATGGCCTACTTATTTTAATTGTATTTTTCCCTGTTGGCACAAATTGGACCAAGCGAGAGCATGTCTTCAGGGACATGTGTGTCAATCTGTAGACTGCCTCTTGGGCACACACATCTCGGTTGTGTAAATACACACTCCCTAACTTTTTAAATGCATCCTTGGCATCTAGATTGCCCTGCTGTGATGCTTCTTTATGTGCATTACCCAATAATAATCCCATTTCCTTTTCTGCCTTGGAGATGTAGGAAATTATATAGACAACACATGCATAGGCATTGACCACATACTGAATGTCCATATTGGCATTCCAGCATTTTAACAGTGGTTTGTTGTATTGATTAATCCAGACTTCGCCAATTTGTCTTTTCAATACAACGTGTGTCTTTCTACCAACAATTTGTAAGCAGCCTCGAAGATCGCTTGATTAATCCCCACACTTTCAAATAATTGTTCCAGGCTTTCAAATATTACATTTTCGTCTGAAAGAGCCTTTTTGACGGAGTTCAGAATTTTAACTGCAAACTCCTTCTTCTCCTTTTTTTGCCAAAGACTCTAATTTTACACACTCGCATGGTGTCAAGTTACAGCTACATTCTGCTAAGCATTGATCTTCACTGCTGCGACATATAAATGTACTAGCAGTAGCTGGCCTGGGGAAATTAAATCGACAAACGGTGTTATTTTTCTTACACGTTTTAGAGTGTCTTTTGGAATGCTGTTGCACAGATGTCACAATGTCCTTTAACGGCTCATCTTGTGATGGTAATTCACATGTCACATATGTGTCGATGAATTGAATCACCTCTTCATCTGTATTCTTATCAATTTTGGGTGCATTCTCAATCCAAAACAAGCAATGCACATGAGGTGAGCCACGCTGCTGAAATTCCACGCGATAGAAATAATCTACAATCTTGCCAATTGGGTGTGAAGGGGACATAAGTACTTCTTTCAAAAAACAATTCCATCTATAGTCAAACATCCTGGCCGCTGTCACAGGATTACGACGCAAGAGTTCACATCTGTCTGCCCAATCTAAATCTTCAGCGGTCTGTGTTCTACCTTCCTGTTTTAAAATAGCGTCGAGTAAATTTGCCCACCTAAGATCAGCCGAAGAGAATGAACAAAACCAGGTAGGCACACCAAGTTGACGCACACAAGCGAGGAGGTCACTCTGTGCGCGCTGCCAAAATGCTGGAGTACCTCTAATAGGTGAGAGAAAACGAAAGCCATCATCAAATTTAACAGTTTTCTTATGGTTTCCTGATTCAACAAATTATCTTCTATAGGTTTGGATGGAAAGCCTGCTTTGCCTTTTCGCAATGCAATAGACACACTGGACAATACCTGTTGCACCTCAGACAAATACTGAGCATAAAAAATGTATTCTATATTTTGTGCAAACCTAACATCAGCATTTAAAACACGCATATTCAAATAGCGTGCTAATGTTATCTTGCGGGGCCTCGAATCACGGTAGGTGTTAATGCCCAGTGGGAACAATACAGGAAAGCATTTTGCTTCGTTGGAAATGTCTGCTAACAGCCTCACAGGACTATTACCCTCTGCTGGAGCGACATTTAATGTACTATCAAAATATTGATCCAACACTTCCTGTCCAATATCAACAGGCATCAGACATGTGTCCTGAAACATGCAATGCTGTTGCCTGTCGTGTAAAAGCTCATCATCAGCATTAGCATCAGACGTTTCATTAGTTGGCAAATCCATCAAGGTCGGATTGTCTACAAAGTCATCATCCCGTTCCCTCCAAAACTCATTAAGCAGAGCGTCATCAAGTTCCTCAAACTCGGGAACCCTTACAGGAATGAATGAACTTTCTTTTGCAGGACTATTGCCTTCTGCTGGGGCCATGTTCAGTTCTCTATCTGAAAACTGATCTGCAATTTCCAGATCAGTATCCACAGCCATCAAATCCATGTCCTGAAACAAACATGGCTGTTCCTCAGCAGCCTCTGATGATGTTTCCTTGGTGTGGGTTTGTTCATTCTCTTCCTCCTCCCTACAAAACTCGTTATACCAACTTTTATTAAATTCAATATCCTATAGTGCTTATTGTTTCTTTTTAAATATTGTAATGCACGCATTATGTGCATTGGGTCTGCAAATTGAAATTTAAATGACCTTTGTAGGTCAATCTACGCTTTAACTTTATTCGCAAGATGGAACCTTCCATCCTTGAGCGGGGGAGCAAATTTGTAGTTTGGACTATATTGGCTGGAACACACGTCACCGGTCCGTGAACTCCATTTTGCCCACCTTTGGGCAATGCCACCATCTTCATAAATGGTATATTTCTGGCAATTAAATGCTGCTCTATGCTGTTCAAACAAGCCAATCTGGGGGAATGGGGTCTACTGCCAAATTATTGAGAACACATTCAGGTGGCATCACACCTCTCTTAAGTTTCTTATCACAGTTGCTGCAGATCCAAGACTGCCCTCTCCCAATATCAATCCAAACACAGGGTACTTCACAGTCATCAGTACATGTGTGTAAATATGTGTCTCTGATGCATTTATTGGCGATTCTTGATTCTTATATTTCTCTTTTTTACAGTGCAAGGGTGCGATTCAAATAACAACCTCTCGCAGCAGCTACAAACAAAACGGGTCCATTCTTAACTTTGGCCAAAAACTGCTGCATCACAAAATCAAATACCTCTCTATTTTTTAGCATTTGTTGCCTCTTCAATTTGTTGCTAGCTGTTACTCGCTTCTTATAATCTGGATTACCATGATACCTTTTTGAAGTCATGGATTTTACCTTCTTTCTATGCAATTTATTTTGCCTATATTTACGTTTGTTAAATGCTATAACTTTCTCTCTATGTAAAACTTTAGTCTATAGTTCTGTTTGCTTAATGCTTAACCCTTTCTCTATGCAGATCATCGTCATGATATTTTTTTACCTATATTCTTTTACTTTCAACGGATTACTTTTATATATTCTTTTACTTGAATCCTTATCATCTGATTATGCAATGGGTCTTCATGGTATCTAACCTGAGTATGTCCAATTGCTCTGTGTTTGTAATCATCATCCTCGAAATACCTTTTTCTAAGACCGACTCTTACTCTCTTTGATAATCTGCATCACTATACTTTTTCATGGACGCATCCCTAATCGTTTGCTGGTACCCTGTGTTACTTTTATAATACAGTTTTTTTTGAGCTGTATCTTTTTTAAATATGTTGAATGCCTACGACTACAGCTGGCAACACTCTCTGCATTGTCTTTAACCCCACCCTTCCCAGTACAGATATCGACACTGCTACGCATAGACCGTGTCTCTGACAAACCCCCCACTTTACAAATTCAAAGCACCTTTGTTCATCGTAAGGTTTGATACAAACCACTGGCTCAAAATGATTTTTATCACAATGTTTCAAGTATATTTTTTCTTTTGAAAGCATTGCACAATTACAAGTGTATTTGAGCCATTTTTCCCCACTGCAGATAAAAATGTCCACTCCAAGAGCATTTGCTGTCCCTTGGATTTCTACATCTGTGGCACAATGTCCTACATACTTCATCCGAGACTTCTCAATGTAGTCTGAAATTGAAGCAGATCCCCCAACTACTTTAGTTTGTTCTGCGTGATTCATCATATGCTTCACAACAGTCTTTCTAATCTTTCGATGGCTCTTCTGAGAACCACTGAGAACATGAGCTACCGCTCCGAAGAAACTATTGGCGTCCTCTTTAATTTTTTCGGTCTTACAGACCACACCTAGGGACCCAGTTACTGTAGGTCCCTGTACATCCTGCTTTTCAAAGTCTATATTACACTTTGTGCAAAGTGTTTTTGCCACTTCATTGCACAAAGGATTAAATTCAAGAGTGATTTTACTTACATCACTCTTTTCCACACAATCTGTGTCCCCAGCAGACGATGTACCATGCGTTTGTTCGGTAACCCTCCTTTTGCCCCTAGTTGTCCGTCTGACATTGTACAGTCTTGGACAAGAAGTGTTCACTTTGCAATACCCATAACAACTCTGCAAATTAGGTTGTTTTACACACACAACAGTCTCATAATGATTACCATTGCGGTTTTCCAAATAAACCCCCTGATTAGACAACTGCCCGTTCTCGCAACTATATTTTAGCCAGCGTGGATCACAATATGTGAATATATTAACTCCAAACGCATCTGCTGCTGCTTGAATTTCTAATTCTGTTGCCCAACTGCCAACCTCCCGCATTTTGGATGTGCTGAGGTATTCTGACATGGAGGAGGTCAAAATACGCTCATAAGGCACAGCATTGCTCTGCATTTGATGAACCACTGCACGCCTAATTATTGTGTGATGCCTTTGTGTACCACACACAGCTTGACTCACTGCTCTAAAGAAACAGTTTCCGTCACCCTCTATTTTTTCATTGAGACATGGAGCCCCTATTAAACCAATTTCTGTAGACACAAAATCTACTTTCTCTAACTGCACATGTAACTGGTCACAAAGAGCTTGTGCAAGTTGATGACTAAGAGGATTAAACTGCAGTCGTCCACTTCTTACTTCTTTGACAAAAGCAACGTCTGAATTATCTGCGGTAACATCACTCTTTTTAATTTTTTTGCAAGCAGAAGATCCCTTACGAATCTTACGCTTTGCACCCATCTGAATGTTGGTGGACTGAATAGTTGAACTACAACCCAAATCAGTCTCTGTCGTTTTGGGAGTCACTCTTGGACCCAAAGACAGATTACTGCTTTCAATTGGGCCTATGTGAGTGACTCGGACACCAGCGATCTCAAACTGTTTTTGAGACTTCTTGAGGAACGCTGCAAATGTCCATATGTATTCAAACACGTGTTCAAGGCCTCTGAAATACAGAACAACACTACGCCCCTCGCCATCGCTCATCCCAGACGCACTGCGTGCATGGGAGTCGACCACTGCGTAGTGTCCACCTTGACCAATGATGGCACATGTAGCGCCATTCATTGTCAGAAAGCATGTGTCATATTTACTACACATGCTTTCCAGTGCGTATTTTAAAGTGGTTTGCACACCCTTTAATGAAACACCCTCAACCACATCCACATCTCCAGACACAAAGTCACTGTATTGAAACAGAAATCTTTGTCCGTCGATAATGGTCTCCTTGGGCAGATCTGGAACCGAAAGTAGACTGTATCCTCCACTGATACCTTGTTGGTCACGCAGGGAGGTGTACAGATTGTCACCAAGTACAACAACTTTATCCAGGTTGTCGGTCTGCCATGTAAACACGCTGTCAATGTTGTGTTTGGCTATGCCTACCAAACTGACAGCCATGCACTGAAGTCCTGCATATTTAAAGCGTTGATCACCCTGACTGAATGTTCCCCTGACACACCCCATATCCCCATCAATGACTCTAGCCGTCTCCGAATTAACTTCAGCTGCTTTCACAGAAAGTCTTGTAATGCTAAACTTCTGTGCATTCAATGAATTATTGAGATTCCTGATGTAAAACATCAGGTCATTAAGGCATGTGTTGAACACGGCTACAGATGTGCCATAACTGGATGCTAACCCAGACGCAGCACGTGTGCCACAATCAACGACCACAATACAGTCATTGTGTTGAATAATGACACTGGCTGCGGAATTTAGGCTAAACAGACACATGCCATCCCTGGATAAGTGTTCAAGCAGCTTCTCCGACAATACCTGTTCCCCTTCAGACAAATTAAATTCGCCGTACACTGGCAGACCCATATTGACGTTCCACTTACGTCCAAACACACTGGTCTGCTCAACCAACCTGCACAAGTTCTTTGGCTTTACATTCATTTTATGGGCTTCCCCTAATACAAACGAGTTAAGCTTTGACCCTGCAACACGTATGGCATCGATATCTGTACTGCTCCACGAACACACAGGCGCAATCAAATGTTTGATCGCAGCCGCTATAGAACATGCAACAGATATTTTATCGTCAGAAACGGATGCATACCTCACAACAGTCCCTGCGACAACAGCCAGCTGCACTTTTTCTGAACACATGCAAGCATAGCCCTTACCTGTTCTGCATCCGTTGTCCTCATCAACATCCACATCACGCTGGGTGATGGCTCCTTGCTGGATGATGGCTCCTTGCTGGATGATGGCTCCACGCTCAGTGATGGCTCTGCGCTGGCAATGGCTCCACCCCTGGAAATGGCTCCACCCCGGCAATGGCTCCTCCTAGAAGAAAATTCATATATAAAAAAACTGCTAAAAACACTATGTGTCTTAAATTGTTTCACAAACGTTTAACTAAATAATAGAAAGATATACAATTACTAATACAAAATGATTATTGTTATATATTAACTTTTGTTTTTCTACTTACCCACACATATTGAATGGAACTCAAAAGAGAGGTTTCTTGTCATTGATTGTGTACACTTGAAACAACGTTGACTGCATGCAGGCTAACAACTGAAACTATTTTATTTTAACAATGAGCAAAAGTAACTATGTCAATAAATTAGCATGATTCATTCAAATGTCACTCTGAAAGCACATCGTTCACACAAAGAGCACAGACCTGCCGCTCCACAGCAACTGTCCCTCTACTGGTAGGTGGCCGTAAAATCACCTCCACAACAATGGGAGCTGCCTCCCCCTAAAAAAAAAAACAATTTAGTAAACTTGAGAATAAATAACACCACCGATATTCGTGTAACTTCTTAGTTTTAAACAAGTCCTATATTGCCTTTAAAAAAGAAGAAAACAAGAACAACCTGTCGCTTTGCCAGGGTTTTCTTGGAGGCAGGAGCCCTCCGCTTCAGCTCCAACTTTGCTTTCTAACGTAAGGAAAACAAAATGATTAATCCTCCACTAATAACTCCTTATGGACAGTATAAGTTGTCCTCACTGTAATACATTTAAAGTTTGTCAGGAAGGATACATTTTATAATAGGGCATCAACCAACATACAAACAAATTACCTTTTGTGGTGTTGGAACCGGTGGTGTGCACTCATCAGGGCCAGGAAGATGGGATGGACTAATCTTGTCCATCTCAACCAACATTGCACTGCTAAACCACACAGGTGTCAGTGGAAGATAACTCTCCTCCAATTCCTGTGAAATAAAAAGGAAGAAACACTGTTTTAGAAAAAGAAATGCACATATAAACTGCAATAAACATACCCCAAAGCATACTACAAAGTTGACCTACCTCCTGCTGAACAGTCCCTGCTTCTTTAAGTGCATCAATGGACTGCTCAGGTTCATCGTGTTGGCTCCTCTGTAAAGATAAATAGCATAGCTTGTGTTAATCAAATGGGTACTCTTCCACCATTATCAAGGCAAACTGCTCAGGGAATATCACTCTTATTGAAAGATGTCTGCCACACAATTACCTTCCTGCCCTGGCCGAAAACTGTCCACTTGGAAGGATCCAGTTGCGGTGATTTGGCAACCTCTCCTTTGACAATCACCCTTGGAGTGACTCTCCTCGCAGGCGGTGATCTTCTGTGGACAACAGGAGATGGCTTCGGCTCGGCTGGAACAAGTTGCATGTATGTTGCGTTCCAGATAGAACCGACCAGGATTGGCATTCCCACACTGTCACTCAAGTGTACCTGCAAAAACCAGCAAAACAAATACATTTACAAATAGCACATAACCTTCAATATGTTTTTTCAACAACGGAACTTGGAATTTCAGCTACAAACAAGTATACAGAGAAAACGTTTCCATTTGCCATGTCACTCACGCCATCTCTGCTCCACAGGTCAAGTTCTTTGAAAGGGAAGTACTCAGCAAGCGGTGTGTACTTCACGCCTAAAAAAACCAACAAGATCAATTACTAACATATCCACACAGATATTATATTTTGCTCTTTTAAAACAAAGAATAATGAAAACTAGGAAAATGATCAAAATGATTTACGGTAGTACTTGAACCTAAATATTTGTTAAACATACCCATACGTGCCGCAACACGACGAAACTCCTGACGCATCATGTCTTGGTAGTCAGGGTCAACGGTAAGGCGCGGGGGGAAGTCCATGGCAAAAACCTAATCAAAGTTACAAAGGTACGCTATTTTTCACAATTTGTTGATAAAAATGTCAATTTTTCAGAAATTCATAAACATACAACCACATCAATAACAATACAAAATGTAATATTATAAGAACTATAATAAATACAATAAAAGATAAGCTTACGTTGGGCCAGCGACTGCGGGCAGTGGTGAGGAGCTTCGCAAAGTCCTCTCCTGCTTCGGTGATGGTCCTACTGGATGTTAGGTTGTTGCTCGGAGCCATCACACAGACTGCATCTGGTGTCCTAGGCAGCACAGCATTGGCTACCTCGGTTCGCAGCTGGTTTGCGCATGCCCCCGGTGTGGACATGGCACCAAAGGAAAACCTTCCCTCTGGCATCTTCACAATTCCATCGACGATGGAACGGAGATGTGAAGCTCCAACAAGGAGGACAAACTGTAACAACAGAAGACATTATTTCAAATGAAAATCACTAATGATTACCCAGACTTTGTTAACAAAATCTGAAAACAATTCATACTTCCTTGTCTGGAGACTCCGCTGGTATGACCATCTTGTGTTGTCGTCCGGTCAGGGACGAAATTGGCCATTTCTGCACTCTATGGCGGTTACCCGTACCGCCAGCGGCTATTTAAAAACAAGAGAAAATGACACCGAGATTAAACTTAATGAACCTTTACAATTCTTAAATTATGTAAGCAATAATAACACACCTTCCTACAATAACACCTGTAAACGGGCACGTGCAGAGGATTTTAGAAGGGAAAGGGCTCAAATGCATAAAGGGTCCTACCGGTGATTGAATTTTAAAATGTATATATTTCAAACAAATCCATGTTTCAAACACTGCTTCGTGATAGTTATCTAAAAATGAATGCAAAGAAATCAAGTGTATTTCAGTCAATTCTCCTCATCATAACTAGCTCGCTTGCCCACAGAGGGGTGTATCTGTGCACGAGCCTGCCTGTAAAAAATGTACATACAAACACATTTTACAATGATACAACCAAAATGGACACCCTAAACATATACAAAATTGAATGACAAAATCCTCGACTACTTACGTGCGAAACTGGCATTGCCAGGCTGCTGATATCCCACACGTGTCCCAGCCACGCGTAGCTTTGCAGCCTGGGAACGGCGGGACGATTTACCACGTGGCATCTGAAAGTATGTAGGCATTGTTAGAATTAATAAAGACATTAGCAGACCCCTTAAATAGTACAAATAATTACGCAATTACTTATTTCAACTGCAACAAAAGCGTACAAGTCCATTAATAGTTGATGCATCCTGTTCAACAAAAATGTACTTACTGTAACTGCTCACGAGATAAAGCTGGGTGTTGAAGGTAGATGAGTAGCCGGTGAAGTTAAATGGGTAGCTGGTGAAGAAGCTAGATGAGAAGGTAGATGGGTAGCTAGTGAAGAAGGTAGATGAGAAGGTGGTGAAGGTAGATGGGTAGCTAGTGAAGAAGGTAGATGAGAAGGTGGTGAAAGTAGATGGGTAGTATAGTGAAGAAGGTAGATGAGTAGGTAGATGGGTAGCTGGTCAAGCCGGTAGGTTGTTTAACTAGAACAGAGAAGAAACTAATCAGCATCGCAGACATGGAAATATAATTACTTAACACAATGTACAATACAATCGCATAGCTTAGCATACAATAGTTATAAACAAAAAATTATCAATTGTATTAGAAGCTGCTAATCACTTTGATTTACACTAATAAAGGGCCTATCTGTTTTCATTATACTTTATGCTACTGACAGTGTCTTGGACCACAACTCACCGGTAGAGAACTGCTCAAAGCTGTCAATCTGTGGGGAAAACACAGCATTAAACCCTGCAAAGAAAAGACTGGAAAGTTCCACATATTGTCATGGTATATGTTACTACAAACACTGTCTTTGACCAACACTCACCAGTAATGAACTGCTCAATAGTCGTCACTCTGTGAAATTAAAATTAAAATTAAACCTTGCAAACACAATGCTTGCACACATGGTGATTAAACATTTGGTCCACGTTGTAAATGCTTAAATGCTCTTGCATTTATAAAAACAGGATAATACAATTACCATAATATCATTCTGTGAAAATATGAATTCTGCATAAAGAGTACTTTTACTTTTGATATTTGGAGTACATTTAGCTAACAATTGTGCTAATGAGTACTTGTACTAAAGTAGAGGATCTGATTACTTCTTCCAACGTTGAATATAGTATACCTTGAAATATATTTAATTGTACATAGTTGATAGACTCAAAAAATTACTTTATTTAAGCTATGGAATCATTTAACCAGCTTTCCTTTGTTCATAAAGGACAAAAATAAGCTCCTTATTTTAGACTATCTGCTTTAATCAGCTTCACAATGAATTCACAAGAGGAATGATCACTCACCCCAGACAAGATAAGATGAAAGAGAGGACAGTCTCTGGTTTAACCAAACTATATATCGAATTTTAAAAAATGAGCGACCAACCACAGCTCTCCTTCTTTAAAATATTTTTGTAATTTCCCTCCAATCGAAATATATAATATTAACATTTGAATGTCAACTGCTTGCTATGCAGACATGTTATGAAAATATCACACATCAAAGGGTCAGGTGCAGAGGTCCCTGAAACAAAGAATGGATTATGGCTGTTGTAGTCTTTACCACCATTGCCATATTTGTAGTCAATTCAATCATAGTTACTTCAGTGTTCAATAGTTTTTTGATTAAAAATATAACTGAGCTATAGTGTGTCTGTGTGTCTTAACTGTCATCCATGTCAGCCAGGGGCGCACATAACTGGTACGCAGGTACGCATGCGCGGCAACAATCTGAAATGCTTACCGTAACTTGTGTCACAAAGCAGAGTCGGTCTCTAAAACAGCTGATCACAACGTTCACACGCTCCGCGGTCACGAAGCTCTGCACCCCTCCCCCCCCCCACTACTCAAGTACAATATCTGAGTACTTTTAATCAAGTACAAGATCTGAGTGCTTCTACTTTTACTCAAGTACAAGATCTGAGTACTTCTACTTTTACTCAAGTACAAGATCTATAGCCTGCTTATACCACCTCCGTGTATAGCCTATGAAAAAAACTATTAGAAAACGAAGGCTAAAGCTAACGTTAGCAGATAGTGACAATGTATGCTAGTTAGCTAGCTCGACAACGATAATATTGCGACAGAAACACTTTTCAGTGCACATCACGGCAGCAGAGCCTTATTATACATCGATCAGCAGAGCCGACAGGCAGGGAGCACACAGATCGCGCTGCATTATAATATATATACACCATACGTGTCATGATGGCACATAACAGCTCCCGCCCGCCGGGATTACTCCGGATCCCAGACCCCCCCATACCCCAAAAATATTTTTATTGCAGATCTACATGAAACTTTTGATACTTGAAGTATATTTAGCAAAGAAATGTGCTAATGAGTATTTGTTCTAAAGTAAAGGATCAGATTACTTCTTCCAACCTTGAATAAATAAAGTATGCCTTGAAATATATTTAATTGTTCATAGTTGAATGACTTCAAACATTACTTTATTTAAGCTATTGAAGCATTTAACCTGCTTGTTAATAAATGACATAAATCTGCCCTTATTTTAACCAGATTCACAGTGAATTTATAAGAATGTCCACTCACCTCAGACAAATTGCAGAGAGAACCAGTAAAAGTTGAACAGGCATAATATATGAAATGAGCGACCAATCAGAGTTCTCCTTCTTTCAAATATGTATTTCTCCCCTCCAATCAGAATAGTTAATATTTACATTTGAATGTCAACTGCTTGCTGTGCAGAGTCACCGGCTGCGCGCATGCGCATTGCTTTCGTCTACGGGGTTTTTCTGCAGGGTCCCGTCTGAGTGAATTTCTCAGACACACATCGGTGTGAAGTTCGGGATTCTTGGGACATTTGTCTACCTCGTTTGCCTAATCGGGTAAGTGTGTGTTTTACCTAACAAGGAATGTTAACAGTAAAGTGCACTGTACTATTTAAACCAAAAGATAGATACCACAGTTAGGTTTGCTAGCTTAGCTACAGATCGCGTTGAATTTATGTTCAAGCACCTGAAGGCGTTTATAATGCATTTATGGTGAGACGACCGGTGTTATAGTGAACCGAGCCAGACATATAACGCTATAACTTTACACACAGCATTGATTGGAATATGACAACGTTGCCGCTGTGTTGAAACTTAGCCGTGACTTGTATTTTTACAGGCCAGCCTTGAATACATTTCCCCGTCGAAACATGGCGGCGACTACAAGCGCATGTAGACCATGGCGTTAATGTATGTGTTTTACATTTTCGCTGTGAGCCATGTTCATACGTTTTATACAGAACTTGTGTGTATGTGACGATACACGGAATGGGGGGGGGGCGGCATTGTTGTTCCGCCGTTACACCGGTTATTAACGTCTGTTTATTGGGGTAGCCGGCAGCCGGTGACTCTGACATTGTTGTGTTACAGGTCTTGTTGTTTAGTTGAGGGTAAAACACATCTCAAACTTCGTGACTTTTCCTAAAACGGGTATATTAATCATCGAGTGAATTTTGGGGCTTGGGAATTAAGAGAGAGAGAAAAAATATATACTTTGCGGCCACACCCCGTTGCCAAGCAACACTTATTGTTTAGGTCACGGAGCTCCGTGCAAACCTAAAGCTCAGCCGCTGACGGACCGGTGAGCAGAGCAAAGTTAGACCAAACACACTTAGCTATTTTATCTACCTCTGGAACTAGCTAAACTAGTTATACATATGTTTATTCTTCACTGTCGGGGTAACTCATTCTAGAGTAGCGAGCTGCATGAGATACTGACGGGCTGTCAGGAGAGGGAGAGAGAGGAAAAGAGAGCGCTCGGTTTATTATACCGGTGTTATTATCTAAAGTGAATGTTAATTTTGAATTAAGTAGTTAATATACTATTAGTGGTTTGTTTAAATGTATTAATTGTTTTGTTTTTTGTTTGTAGAAGAATACCATTTATTGATTTATTGTAAAATGAATCCGAACGTTTTGATCTGTTACGATGATAAACTGAAGCAATTTAAAAATTAACCCCATTAACTGAGTTTTAAATCGTTTTTTTGTTAAGTCCTACTAAGTATATAAGGAAAGGATGAAAACTAACGAATTAAAAGTTTAAAAAATGATATCTTCTGAACTGAATGTCCTATATGTTTCTCTTGTGTTTCAGGGGTGGATCACATGCAGTGCAGGCTCCAATCAAGAGACTCTTCTAAAACATTGTCGCCTTTGTCACGGAAAAGGTGCGAACTGGCCCTGTATTCACACTGACTGTGTATGTCAGTTAATTGGCAAACTATACTATACCCTGCCCTACCACTCCACTACAGGCCCCTCCAACACACTACGCCCCACTTTCCAATCAGTCCCCAAAATTGTAATACCAGTTTTTTTTTCAATTCAAAACATCCAAACTATCCCCCTAAGATGGTGCAGACTTTGAACAAGACGGCTACCCAGGAATTTGCTGCACAGAAAAAACCATGACATTGTGGTTTCAATCAAATTACATTGTTTTGTAATTTCTGTTTTTCAGATATCTGAAGAATTTCATCAGATCAGCAAAGACCTCCTGGGGACGTTCGGTGCAGCCTTTGACAAACTATACCGGGCTAGGAAGGGAGCTTTTGGACAGAAGATGGAAGACTTCTTGGAAAAATGTGATGAACAAGTGAGTGAAGTGCCTCAATCTAAGAGCATGCAAAAGTTGAGGGGAAAATGGCCGGAGCCGGGTCCACCAAAGCCCTTTCCCCCCGTTTGAAAATATGAAATGCTCCTTTGCCTAACATTTGTAGGAGCAAAAACGCTTTGATGGAAAGGCTTCAGTAAAAATGGATTGTTAAAAGTCATTGCTTGGTGTTTTTAGTTGGTGGAATTTGAGAACTGTAACAGTATTTTTAATTTGTAGAATTGTCCGCAGGATTGCAGTTTTTGTTTTGTTTTATTTTGCCAGTCTTTTACTGAAGCATGTTACTGGGATCTGACCTGTTCTTTATCCTCCTCAGAACGTCACATTTTGTATAAATTCACTACGGCACTAAACTAATTGATATGTTTGTGTGTTTCCACTGGGTACTCCTTAGACATCCGACATTGTGTCTCACCCAAAGACAGCAGCACTGAGAGGCCTGCCCATTTTTGTCCGAGATGACACAACCAAGTTTCTTCTGGAGTGTTTGGTAAGTAATACTAACTGTAGGAAATAAACTTACACAATACAATTAATATTGCTCAATGTAGCTTAAACATGTTATGACCTCATAGCTTATGCTAATCATTTTATGCACAATACACTTTGTGTAAGATTAATTTTGAGCCCAGAGATGCCGTGCTGTTGAGTTGCAATTATAACTTCCACAAGCTGAATGGTAAGACTCAGTAGATTGGTGCTAAAGTTAGAATCAGTGGATATGTATTTTGTTGTTTAGTTTTCCAGAGCACTCATTCATGCATATTTTACTTTTCCTCAGGACACTGACCATGAAGAACGATTGCTCAGAGGTGTGTCTGTGGCCATCCTCACCGTCATTGAAGATGATGATGCCGCCATATCGCCAAATGTGCGAGACGTGGCTGTTGTGTTGGAAGGGACCATTGTACTGCATGACCTACCAGACCTCTCTACTGCCTTTGCATACCTCTTTGGCCTACTTTATGCAATGAACATGGATTTTCCAAAGGAGATGAGGTATACCTTTGAAGCCATTCAGACTATCTTTTAAGAGCTTGGCTCTCGACGCTCGCAGCGCATAAGCTCTCGGAAAACAAAGCTTTTGCTGTGAATGTTAATGGGGAAGCCAGACATGACTTTAACCTATGTTTCGCCTGTTCTAGTGCATTGTGGTTAGTGCTCATGTAAAACCTCACAGCATTCATTTCATTTGAAGCATATAAGTTCCCTTCTGAAATAGAGAATCAAAGAATGTGTGGATGTGTAAGTTGCCAGTTCAAAAGAGGGGCATATCCAGTATTTCTACTGTTCAAGTTCATTGTTAGTGATCAGGTAAAACTTCAATGTATGTACTTGCACATGCAGTCATTTTAAGCATGAAGTCCCATTTGCCTGTGAAATTGAAATGTGTGGAATTGTGAGTTGCCAGTTGACAAGAGGCACTGGATTGTAATTGTTATATTTGTTTATTCTTAAATTCTTTGATTGTGATGTGCTGAAGTGGCTGAGGCCTGATATATCACAATGATGCCAGGTGTGTGAATCCTATTTTGACCTGATGGATAAAAGCAGAAGCAGAAACCATCCTCAGAATCTGTGTTCAAAGGCCATCGTCATTTTCTGTTTAAAGCAGCTTTGCTAGTATATATATATATATATATATATATATATATAGAAATATACAGGGTTCCCGCGGGGTCTTAAAAAGTCTTACATTTTATAATCTGAATTTAAGGCCTTAAAAAGGTCTTAAATATGACCAAAAAAATAAGAAAGGTCTTAAATATGATTTAGAAGGTCTTAAAAATGATGGGATTTGAAAGGTACTTCTGTGTTGCGATAGCGTCTAAATGTGTTTTGGGGGAAATGTCCGGGCTGCAAAGTAACCAGTACGGTAAGAGCCTTTCAGTTCCCCCCAACAATTTGTATTGAAAAAATCAACATGGAACCAGTAATCACTAACTTTGTTTCCCCCGGCCCCTTATTGGAGAACACCCAGCTAGTAACCTAGCAAGCAAGCTTCAGCTAGCGGCAGTCAGAAACTCATGTATCTTCAAATCTACTTACAAATAAATATGGGGAAGTGTAAGTTCAACCGTATTTGGTTGGAAAACATCGAATTAGTGCTTGGTTGAAACCAGTGGAGGGGAACGTGTTTGAAGTCCGCTGCACCTTTTGAAAAATAAATTAGCGTTTGTTTGCTAATGTGTTAATTATTTAAACAAATAATAATTTGAACAGTATCTTTTTAACTGTTGATTACCCTGACCTATAATTCAACTGCAAAACCAATACAAAAATAAATTATACATTTAAATAAATAATATCAAATAATAAATATCAATAAACAAGATCAACAAATATTTTGGAGCACACTTCCACAAGCTATTAAACATGTATAAATATGATAAATAAAAATAAATTAGACTAAAATTAATTAGATCAAATATGTTGTAGTGCACTGTCACAACCGAGCAAAGCAAAATAATTTCGCAATTGTGGCAGGCCAAAATCGTAATTGCGATTAAAATATGATTAATTGCACACACAGACACACCACACACATACACTTTTTGTCTAACACGCTAACACAGTGCTGTACTGTTATGCCTTTACATTTACTTGTAAGTAATTATGGGACGTATTTCTTCTTTCATAGCAATTTTCTTCATACTTTCTTGCCGTGAAATAGGTCTTAAATTCTATTCAGTGGTCTTAAAAAGGTCTTACAAACTCTTAAATTGAGTAGGCGAAACCTGCAGGAACCCTGAATATAGTATACCTTGAAATATATTTAATTGTTCATAGTTGAATGACTTACAAAAATCGAAATATATAATATTTACATTTGAATATCAACTGCTTGCTGGTTAGCAATGTTATGCATTTATGAATATCACATTTAAAAAAATGAGCGACCAATCAGAGCTCTCCTTCTGTTACATTTTTTGTTTGCCTTCCAATAGAAATAGTTAATATTTACAGTAAAAAAATGATGTGTGTGTGTGTGTGTGTGTGGTGTGTGTGTGTGTGTGTGTGGACGCGTTCTCGCGGTAGCCAATCAGCGATGAGGATCTCAGCCTGCCGTCACCTACGTTGAATCAGAAAACCATCAGCTGTTAGCACACAGAGCTTACAGCTCCTCATATCTGTTCAGAAACTGGACAAAAGTTAAACATGAACAAAACACAGACTGTCTGTGTCATGGTGAATACAGTCGCTGTTGTATCTGTGTCTGTATCATGTTCTTGTGAGTGTGGACGGAGCAGATACAACGTTAGCCTGATCGATAAATCAACCCAGGGTTTCTCTGAGCGCTTTTACGTGAAAGGGGCGGGGTTAGCAACATTTGACCAATCACAAACCTGGAGAAGCGTACTACTGACAGCGCAGCATTATACTTCATGAATGAAGTAAACTATCATGTATGTTAGACAAATATGAAGAAGATAAACTTTAAACATCCATGATTTTAACACATAATCCAGAGTAAAAGCAGCATAGCTGCAAGGTGAAAATATAACAGCTGGTACAAAAATGACCGAGTGTTTGAATGCATACATTAACAGGTTTGAATGGATCTGACTTTAATTACGTGTTAACGTCAACTTAATGTGTTGCAGTTCATACTTTGGCATACAGTATGTGACAATGTAAGTGTGCACGACCAGAAACGGCTCGAGAATCTGATACAGATAGGAAATATATGATATGATGTGATGTGAATGATAAGTGCGACACGTCTGCACAGTGTCGCAGACTCTACGCAATGCTCTGAGTTGCTTTGCTCCGGTTACTTATCTTGTGGCAGATATTTAAGTAAGCTTGCTTGCTGCAAATGTAATAATATTCAGATTGCTCTGAAGATGGGCAGTGATATTCTATTTTGTTTCATGTTCACACAGTCGGTGATCTTTTGCCGGACCTCTTTTCCTGCATAGCCTACAGCAGTTTAAACTGTATTTATTTTATCCTGTAATATGACTTGATAGCTTTACACTCTGCACACTGAGCTCTGATTGGTCATCAGGCGGTGCTTTCACTGAGTTGGGGTCCTTCTCAGGTCGATTAAATGGAATCCTTGCGTCTCTCTCTTGCGTGGTTTCCTGCGTTTAGTCCCTCACACCAGGGAAGCATGGAGAGACGCAAGGAAACCACAAGAAGCAGGGAAATGAGTTTTAAGAGCAATGGGACGTCCTTTCCTCCGGAGCGTCACGTGAAGCGACGTCCGTTTGTGATGACGCCGCACAGCTGTTCGTCTGACAGCAGCTCTGTCCCCGTTATTTTCACAAACACCCCGGCCTCTGTTAGTACACATTTACTGACACAAACATTTGTATCATCTGTTGTAGACCCAAATACATTAAATAAAATAAGAACTCATTCTCAAAAAAGATGAACGCCATTCTTAAAATGTATAAACGAACAATAGTTGGATTAATATTGATTAGAGTGCACAATAGAAATAAAATAATTCAGAGAAGAAAAAGACATATGTTATCTATCAAAACCCAGTTAGATTAACATTCATTAATCATTGGATTGCACACGTTGTTTGTGTGGATATGTAGCACATTAACAGTTAAATAGCACTTAATGACTGACTGAATGGAAATGACAATAAATTAAAATGTAAAACGAAAAAAGTGATCATGAAAATGTTTCCAATAAATGAATAAAATAATTTTTGACCACTTTGTTGTTCAGATATATCACATATTTGTAACTGAATGATGCATTAATTGAAACAAAACACAGTATAAACTGAGGAGTGAGTCCCGTGAGTTTCATGTGTTTTCTTCACTCCGCTGGGAAACTGCTAATGCTAACCTGAAGTTGACTGCGAAAACCGGAAGTTGAGTGTGTGAACATCCGGTTTTCAGAATAAAGCAGCTTTCAATTTGAACAGTGTATTCATTTAACTCCACATAACTCAATTTCACATGCTCCAAACGGCCCCAAACTTCACATGTGTACAGCCCTAAAGACATATTTGTGTCAGTTTGAGATTTAGTCAAATGTCGTTGCTATGGTAACAAAATGGTCGCCGTGAAACACGGTTTTCTCATAACTCCAGTTAACATGCTCCAAACGGCCCAAAACTTCACAGGTTTGATACCGATGCAGCCCTCAACACATCTAGGCGTATTATGGGGTGTCATCAAATTCTGTTTCCATGGCGACAGATCCCTCGCCATGAAACACAGTGTTGTCATAACTCGATGGAAAATGGTCCAAACTGCACCAGACTTCAGATGACAGTTAATGGTCCGGCCCTCAACAGCTCTACGCCAATTATGGGATGTCATCATATGCCGTTGCCATGGCGATAGATCACTCGCCATCAAACACAATGTTTACTGTATGATACTGCTGTAACTCCCATTTACGTTGTCCGATCGGCCTGAAACTTCCCACGTTTGCCAACGGCCGAGTCCGGAAAACTCCTGCATGATACCTCGACGTGCGGACAACAGCCTGCGGAGCGTCGAAGACCCGCTCAAACGCTGCTTGCAGCTTTAATTATGGTTCTTATTGGTCTGTGAAACTGTAACCAAAGTACATTTGACATCATACAAGGATAAATATATCCTTTGAGTATTTGCACTAAAATGTATTTACATATTGTTAATATATTTGTTTTACAGAAAGTCCAGTGCCAGATATAATTACAACTGATGCACCAGCAACCACACCAGTTGCAGCAGCAACAAACACAGCAGCCCGGATCATAGTTATGTTCTAAACGTAGAATTGATAGGAGAACCTTTTTCCCTGCCCTCACTAACACCAGCAGCAAGGAATACAAAGCACTTGAAAAAAGAATTTTAAATGCGGTGAGTGCATTTTCAAATCACACAAATGTAAATGAATTGGTTTGAACGTGAATGAACAATCGGATGGAAAGTTTAAGATGTCAATGAAAGCTAATCATGGCCTTTTAATGTTGCATATCTTCATAATTTCCTTTTAGAAAACTGTGGTTGAAAGCTAATCTTTCAATATTGTTTCTTTTTGCAGTGTGGTGAAATATACAGAAAAACATATCCCGAAACATTTTCCCACTGCCTTTTGAAAGAATTCCGGTAAATAAATATTTGTGATTTGAGTTCTTCTCTGACTATTTATTAATATAGAGTTCAACATGTGTATCTTCTAATATTGGTAGTTAATCATACATATCAAAAGACAATATTATAATCTCATATTACTTTCCTCATTTTGTTTCTGATACAGTGCCTCAAATGTAAAACGAGTTACTGAAACTCGGGCGACTTTTTTGAAGCTGTGTTCCATGGGAATACTTCTCAAGCAGACCTCCCGATGAATTCTGTTGTTGTTAAAAACTTCGTACAAGCTGTAAACAATCCCGACAATGGCTTCAATCTGAGCATAAATTCCGCCTCAGTCACAATATCAGGTAAATATCCACAACATAATATTTTGCTTTATCAGTTATTATGTTACAAAAAGCAAATAGAGACAATAAACAAAAGATATTTTTAATGAATTGCATTATTTCTTTCTTTTCTTTTTTTTTTTCATCAAACAAGCAAAAGGCAATGGATGGTATAGGAAGCAATACTTTTACCGAATAAATATGATCTATATATTTGTTTTTACAGCAAGTCCAGTGGCAGATCCAACTACAGCTCCCACACCTAGACCTGCTGCACCTAACACTGTTGCAGCTGCAACTACTACTGGAGCACTCATTATAAAAAGGGTGGTATTCAGGTCTCTTCTAAAGAACTTTACAAGTGACTTGCTGAATCCATCATCTACAGCTTATAAAAATCGAGCTGCAACGATTAAAGAAGAGGTACGTCTCATTCTTAAATGAGCCTACTGTATATGTATACCTACTGTATATGAATATGCAGAGCTCAAGCACACATTCAAAGAACACTTACGTCTTACATTTATTATGTGTTCTTCTGTAAACAACCTGTTTCCTGTTTCTGCAGCTTACACCTGTTTTCCAGAGTGCATTCCCTTCTTCATTTAAGTCCTTGGAAGTGGTGTCATTCAGGTAATTTGTTAAGACATGTCCAGTTACAATTTTGGAAAAGTGGCCTAAATCAGATTTTTCAAAGACATGTTTGTTCTTACTTTGGCAGTGATGGATCGATCGTCAACACCATGGATGTTTACTTTTCGAGCACACCTGCTGATTCAGATGATTTTCTGATTGCAAGCGTTTTAATGAGCGCAGCTGCAAGCATCACCGGCTTTGACATTGAGGGGAGCTCCATCTCCGTGAATGGCCTAAGTAAGTAATGCTTAGTGCTACTTTATCAACAGTGCAGTCAAAAGGTGCACAATTGTTTAACTAATGTTTGTTCTTTTCCTTATTTTCAGCTTCAAGTGGAGTAAGCCATAACATCAGTCTCATGACCGCATCCTGCCTAGCAATGTTGTCATGGCTACTGTCAAGCCAACAATGGCAGTAGTGCTGATTTCCATCACTGAAAAACTACTCTGGTGTATTAATTATTGTATAGCTTGAATACTAAGCATAACAGTATAACTTGGGATGTAGATGTAAATTATGTTCACCAAGCACTTTCCTTTAGAACTATCTTTCTTAGTGATGGTTTTTAATAATGTATCTTTTAATTATAAAGGAAAAAATATAGCCCTGTGGGCTGCACATCCTAACACTGAACTAATGCATACTGTTTTATCATGACATGTCTTATTTATAAAAACTATTTATTTATACAATCTTGCACAGCTGTATTTTGTTAGATGTCCTGTTGATTGCACAATTTATGTCTGAAATAACTTTACAATGACGGGAATAAAACATTTTTAAAGAAATTAATTTGTCTCTCTTGTGATGTTTTGACATTTAGGTGGCAAAGGGTATCACGGTATGTTTATTGTCAGGAGCTTTAAAAATTGAAGCAAAGATGATGTTTACAGAGAATAAATCCCTGCTAAGTTCTTAACTCCGGCGATACTGGTTATTTATCTCAAGAGAGAGAGAGCTCAAGCACCAACTAAAATAGTTGAACTATTACAAGTCATTCAACCCTAACCCATGCAACATTCCTACTTACATTTTTTGAAGATTACCGAGACATAAAGGGGAATATATTAAAAGAAAAAAACAGATCACCATATAACATTTCACCTAATATGTTCACCTGGAGATTTGGAAACCCCACATCCCCTTCACTTTAATCAGCAGTGGCAATAAAGAAACAAAAATGCAACTTGATTCTTGAGGAGTTGTATCATAAAGTCAGCAAAAAAAAGCCTTTACTGTCCTTACACTTCACTTAACAGCTGTTATGAGTTGAATAATGTCTGAATCAGAATCAGAAATACTTTAATAATCCCAGGGGGTTTGTTTTTTGTGACAGTTGTTCCCTTTTAGAATGAATAAAATAAAAGATATGTACAATAAAATATAATGTATTATAGAATATAAGAAGTAAGAATAAACTGCTTTTGTAGTTGAAACAGGGCAGAGGCATTTTCTGCTGAGACTGACTTTTGGTGTCTAATGCAATGCATAACAATACATCACATCAATACAGGAACAAAATCTGAACAAATGTCGTCTCAAACACTCTCTCCTTGGGGTTCTACTCAGAATCTGCAAACATACCATCTGTCATGATATTAGTTTTTGTTTATAGTTTCCTGTTTTATTTTGGAATTTATTTTCCTCGTCGTGTCTCGTCTGGTTTTACTTCCTGTGTTTTCCCTCCTGTGCCTGATTGTCTGAGGCCCAATTCCAAACCGCCCCTACCCTACCCCTACACACTACCCCTCCGATTGCGCGTTCCCGCGGAGGGTCCGCCACATTAAGTGCTGTTCCAAACCA
Source organism: Trematomus loennbergii (assembly GCA_012861695.1). NCBI lineage: Eukaryota > Metazoa > Chordata > Actinopteri > Perciformes > Nototheniidae > Trematomus > Trematomus loennbergii. The sequence continues at coordinate 141,901 of JAAOOA010001046.1, read as the reverse complement.
ACAAGTGGTGAGGGGTAGTGGGTTATCAAGCCCTCCAGCAGCGATTCTGCATCGCACCTGACTTCACCTGCTCTCTACCTGACCGACTCAACGCTGTGTGTGTCCGTCATGAAACATGCTGCATACAAATAGGTCCTGCAAACATTAACATAAACTGCACAACAAGATAGACATTTAATATCGTCATACAGATTTAAACAACTTCACGTTAACTCGTATTGTTTTTAACTCAGGATCATATACCCGTGTTTAGTTTAGAAAACGTTAATTGTGTGAATTCTATTATTAGCAGGGACTATTGCAAAAACAAAGCAGCTTATAAACATCAGATTTTAAAACAAAAAGTGGTTTACAAAAAAGAAACAGCATTAAAGATTTTTTGAGTATTTTTAATCCAAGAGATGCTGATTTGAAATCGTTGCTACAAAAATGTGCGGCATTTCCTGTTTTTGCCGGAGAGAGGGGAGTTCGTCCCAAAGGTTGCTGCTGTTTTTACACCCTCCACCTGGAAGAAGGGAGCCTCGTAAAGCTGCGAGCGGGACTAGACGGAGTTCACTCCATCACGGAGGGGGAGTGGGTAGGGTGTGGTTTGGAATTGGGCCTGAGTGTGTTCACCTGCTGCCCCTGGGTTTCACTTCCCTTCTCCATCTGTGTCTTGTCTCTGTGATTAGTCTTCTGTGTACTTAGGTCTGTATTCCCTTATGTTCTTGGTGCGATCGTCATCTGGTTTCTGCTCCTGTTGCTTGAAACCTCTGGTTGGTACTTGTTTAGTTTTTCTTTGTTTGTTGTTTTTGCATTGTCTGGTCTGGTCCTCCTCTGTTATGTTTGCGTTTTAATAAAGCTCGCTTTTGTTTGGACTTTGATACCAGCTTCTGGTGTTTTACTGCGTTTGAGTCCTATCTGATAGCACATCCCTGAAAGTGTACGCCTTTTGAATGAGGGCAAACATCTGCTGTGCTTCAAATGGTGAGGGGTGCAACTGGACAAGGTGCTTAGTTGTTGTGACGCCCCTATGGCACACTGTGTAGAAAAAAGAGTTGCAATGGTTTGCTTATCCAATACAGTAGGTAGAGCAGTAATAGAAGCTGACACATTTTACTGCTGGAATAATCTATTTTTTTAAATCAGATTTGACATCAGAACATGTGCTTCCACACAAAATTAAACTGAAGCATTTTTTCTAATGTTGTAATCCATATTATGGAAAGAGCGACTCAACTCAGTAAAGAGAAACGACCGTCCATCATCACTTTAATAAACGAAGGCCAGTCAATCCGGAAAATCTCAAGAACTTTGAATGTATCCTCAAGGGCAGTCGTAAAAATCATCGAACGCTATGATGAAACTGGCTCTCATGAGGACCCTCCGGGAAAGGAAGAGCAAGAGGATAAATACATAAGAGTTACCAGCCTCAGAAACCGCAAATTAAAGCACCTCAGATTAGAGCCCACATAAATGATCACATAGCTCAAGTAGAAGACAAATCTCAACATGCACTGTTCAGAGGAGACTGCGTGAATCAGGCCTTCATGGTCCAATTGCTCCAAAGATCCACTACTGAGGATGAACAACAAGAAGAACAGAATTGTTTGGGCCAAGAAACACAAGGATTGGACATTAGACAGTGGACATCTGTACTTTGGTCTGATGTCCAAATTTGAGATTTTTGGTTCCAACCGCTGTGTCTTTGTGAGACGCAGAGAAGGTGAGCGGACGCTTTCTGCATGTGTGGTTCCCACCGTGAAGCATGGAGGAGGAAGTGTGATGGTGTGGGGGGGCTTTGCTGGTGTCACTGTTGGTGATTTATTCAAAATTCAAGGCACACTTAACCAGCATGGCTACCACAGCATTCTGCAGTAGCCAGCAAAATATAAATCATAATCTGGATTTTCTAACACTTTTTGTTTACTAGATAATTCCACATGTGTTAGTTTGATGTCTTCAGTATAAATCTACAATGTAGAAAACATTTAAATAAAGTGTGTCCAAACTTTTGACTGGTAGTGTATATCATATTGTTGCGGGAAATATTTTTCAATTTCAGTGAGCTGTAGACTGATGTGGAGAGATTCATTAAAATTGTTTGTATTCAACACTTGGCTTTCAACTACATGCACTGAACGTTCTGTCCATTTTATTGACAACTTTAACTTTTTTAAGGCAGATGGACTTAACAAGTATGAAATGTCTTCACTTCTAAGCTATTTCACTCCCTGCATCATCTGTCTGTTCCTTCCGCCAAGGACAAGAGACAAGAGGAATTATTTTTATTTACTTGCATCTCTTCACGCTCCATTAAGATGCCACTTTAAATCTATTTTATATGTTTGTCATAACCTACTGTTACGCAGGTCGAATTTTATTCAACATTCACATAGTTGGAATGCACCAGAAACCTGTTTTGCAAGACACAATAAATACTTTTCCCATGAAACTGATTCAGTAGCTCAGCGGCTGTGGCTCAGGAGGTAAAGTGGTCATCTCCCAATCAAGAGGTCAGTGGTTCGATCCCCAACATGTCACAGTATTAATTGGCAAGATACTGAACCCCTTATGACACCCTGTGCAGCAGCCTCTGCCTCTGAATGGGTGTGATTGTTGACTTTTGATGTGAGCACTTTTCTAGTCTTTGAGTGGTCATTAAGACAAGAAAAACACTATATAATTGCACTCCAATTTCCATTTCTAGGAAATGTAAAGTCCAACCTGTGATTCGGTTTTATTCATAGCTAAGGTGTGAAAGAAATTCTGAACAATTTGCAGTTAACATCCCTTTTCAAAATGTAATCACATTTTAGCCGAATAGAAATAGGTTTGTAATATTCACAATTAACATAAACATATTTTTATGTGTGGCCTAAAAACCTGTCAAAGTGATCTTGAGATTTGACTATCTTTAAAAATGAATTAACCTTTTGTCTTTTGTTTTATTTAAATTTCAGTAAAAAATATATTTTGCAATATAATATGAAATTTTTTAAATGTTAAAGGATTTGATTCATAAACCAGGCAAACCAGATTCTACAATTTACTTAATTATCAATTTGGTTGAACATGTAAGACCAGTAAGTGAACTAGTAAGTGAATAACTCTGTGATCTTTTTATTTTTTTACTTTACTCGAGCAAACCTCATTGATTTTGTAGAATGATTCTAAACAATTGTCTAAACCTGTCTTGTGCACACTTTAAACCTCCCCCAAAAGTTTACACACACAAAATAATCTGTAGACAGCATTAGAAATGTAAACTGTATCATTTTTTTTAAAGATCATTATTATACGCTGTGGTGAAGTAGAGGAAACAATTGACATAACTTTAATGGTTGTAGGCTTGATTCATGTTTTTCCTCTTTTATTCAAATAATTTCTGTCTTCGGGTGGCATGTCAGATTTTAGATTACGTGAGACTCAGTTGGTTCAACATACACGTGCATATAAATAACAACCTGCCCTCTATTTTTATTCTGTGAACTGCAGTTCTTCAATTGCACTCTATCCCCAGATCAGAAAAATAAATTCCTTGTTTCCTCCAGTCTTCCGCATTTGTTTCCATCTGCCATAGTTTTTATGACATGTAAATAACCAAAAAAAAAGAAGGTTTTTCCATTATACTTCTATAATTTGGGCATATTATTAAACTGATATTAAGTATGGGTGTGGTTTAAAAACAGATCTTTAATTTAAAGTGACAAACTTGTCTTTGCTCAAAACTATTTGCTTCAATTGTTAAATTGAAACATATTATGCTGACTTTAAGGTGAAAAAATACATGTCTGTTCAACATTTAAACATAAAAATAAAAAATACCAATAACATATTGGATCATATTGAATTTATTACAGTAATTGATACTTCATCATAATAACTGAAGTTGTTTGTTGTCCATTTCTCACTGCTCCCATAACACGTCAATAACAATCTATATTTGTTTGTCACAACCTACAATTACACTGCTCAAACTTCCTTCAACCTTCCCATGGATGGAATGCACCAGCATCGTCTTTTGCAAGACAAAGGAAGCAATACAAAGAAGGGTGTATGAAAAAAAACTGAACAAAGATGCTGACAAATTGACAGCCGAAATTGGGTGTGTGCCTCGGGCAACTAGACTAGTTTGCATCCATGACTGTCCAACATGTAATCATGTCATTATATCTCCTTTTAGTTATTTGTGTAAAATTGTAATTTCAAGTACACCATGAATAAAACATGTCTGACAGTAACTTTGACCCTTGACTAACATATTCTAACCAATTCATCCTTGATTCCAAGTGGACGTTTGTGTCAGATGTCAAGTGGATATTTGTGCCAAAAAATCAGGCAAAACCCAAGCTATCATGTTACCATCAACCCGGTATCACGGCAAGACGTGAACATGTGACGATCTACCATGCTGGGAGACGTGAATATGTCACGGTTTCGTCCCTTCAAACGTGACAGTTACACGGTATTGTTAACATGGCCCAACCAGTGGAGAAATACCCGGAAGTGCCAAGCAAATGGTCTACCGCGCCTATTGGTCGGTTTTAATTGTCAAAATTAGATGTTTTTAATACATTTTTTAATCGTCACACTCGATTTCGCCGATTTTCTTGTTGCCCTAGCTGGTCGACACCTCTTTTAGCAGAAACAAAGGCTACATTAATGTATTAAATCGATGTTAATCCATGTGTGTGGATCATAGACTGTATAACAAGTCTGACAAACAGGAAGCACTGCCGCCAAAACTGAAAACGTGACGTGGATCATAAATATATCAGCAATTAAACAACATCTTACATTTCTTTTCACACAATACGTCTCCTTGCAGTATCAATACTAATTTGGCTGACTTTATATTTGATCCAATTGGTAGATAGGTTATATTTACACCATAACGGTGCACAGCTGATATAAAAGGACTTGTCGTTTTTAAAGATATTACTGATTTTCTTTGAATATAAGAATATAAATACTGAGTTGAGAGAATAGTCAGGGGATTTGGGTGATGGGAGACACATCTACGGATTCAGAATTTCAATAGCTTACTGTTAAATGACGGATATACCTTTCTGTCTGTGATGTTTTACAAATCAGATATTAGAAGTAAAACATGTGAAATAATATAGCAATATCCTGTACAATTATGTGAAAACATGAATAAAACTACATATCTTCAGATGTTATACATACACAAGTGTCCTACACTAATAATACAAAGTCATTATGGCTGTGTGTACCTTGTGTGCACCGCCTAGTGGTTAAAGCACGTTATTGAATTAGTTGTGTATATGATATGTCAATGAACCTTAGAAAATCTTGAAATCTTGAAAGGGATATGCAAAATAGCCATTATATACAGTCTTTAATTAACTATTAGTAGAGAATAACGAGTAATGAATACACTTTATAGGGATCTGCAGATAAATGTTTAGTCTTCTCAAGCAGCAACTATCAAATATCTCTCCTAATTGTTGGCACTTGACAATCACCTTTCCCTGAATTTTACTCAGGTGTAACTAAAGCCTGATTTAAGGGTTGTTTATATTTCACATCATTAATCAGAATCTGCAAAGTAACTAAAATAAATGTAGTGGAGTAAAAATACCAGGTTAACCTCTGAATTGTAGTGGAGTAGAATTGCTGTTTTGTTTAGTAATGGATATTGAATATGGAATAAAGGTTTTGACAAGACCTGGTGTAACAATAATCAAAAAGGACATTAAAAGATGTTAATGATCTAAACAAAACAGCACACCTGAAATGTATATTTAAATACTTTATTAAAGGTAGGGTAGGTAAGTTTGAGAAACCGGCTCGAGATACACTTTTTGTTATATTCCATGGAATGCTCTTAACATCCCGATAGCAATGAATATCTTAAGTGCTTTGACAAAAAATCCATAAAAAAATTTCGTCTGTGGAAGCCGTAAAAAGCACGACCAATCATTTTAGCCGGCCCGGCTAAAATAACTGGATGGCCTACCTGCCTGTCAGCCTTCCATCGGGGCACAAACTTATCTCGTGCCCTCATTGGTCATGTGCGCGTTCGTGTGTGTTGGAGGAGGGCCTCTATAAGGAAGTGGCAGATTTTCTCCGGTTGTGTATTTTCAAATTCTAGCGATATCGAGCCGGTTTCTCAAACTTACCTACCCTACCTTTAAGGGCAGTGAATTCCTTTTTTCTGTATGTTTTTCAAATCAGTGTTATACAGTAAGTGTCATAGACAGTGTTACATTGCTATTATTATCCTTAAAATATATGTAAAACAAAACCACTTATGATCTTTTTATTTGAGTGGTTTACTAATGACAGTTAATTCTGTTTTTGCTATTGATGGTTTCATTTTTGTGAAAAATAATAAAATAATAAAATTCAATAACGTGCTTTAACCACTAGATGTGCCTTTCTATCAGCTGTGCACCGTTATGGTGTAAATACAGCCTATCTACCAATTGGATCAAATATAAAAGTCAACCGAATTAGTATTGATACTGCAAGGAGACGTATTGTGTGAAAATAAATCTAAGATGTTGTTTAATTGCTGATATATTTATGATCCACGTCACGTTTTCAGTTTTGGCGACAGTGCTTCCTGTTTGTCCAAAAGTCTTCTCATCAGGGCTCTATAAATACAGAACTACGGCAGATATGTAATATTTAATGCAGCCGAACCGTGTATTACAATATTGATGACCTTCAAAGAGAAAAGCAAGCACACTCGGAATAAAGTATTATTTAATTTTTTTTAAATGTTTTCGGATTTCACATCGCATAAACACCATTTCCCAACGTGCATTGCGGCTAAACCATCGAATCACCGAGCTGAGGACCTTGCCTACGTCTGTTTCCGGTATTTTTTATGACGTTTGTATTTTGTTATATACACATTCCTTCACATTTAAATTTACGTGAAAGTATTTCGTGAGGCCTTCTAAAATGTTTTTAAATAACTACGGTTCTAGTTGAAGAGTTTGTAAATTAACATGAACCGAAGCTGTTGCCTGGCAACGCAATCGCACAACGTCACGTCCGTTAATTCCACATCCACACCTTTATATATACAGTCTATGATCCACACACATGGATTAACATCGATTTAATACATTAATGTAGCCTTTGTTTCTGCTAAAAGAGGTGTCGACCAGCTAGGGCCACAAGAAAATCGGCGAAATCGAGTGTGACGATTTGTTAAAAAATGTTTTCGGATTTCATATCACATAAACACCATATCCCAACGTGCATTGCGGCTAAACAATACAATCACCAAGCTTAAACCATAGCTGAGGATCTTGGGTAATCAGTTCAGTGGCTGTGTATCTGTTTCCGGTTATTTTATTTTGAAATTCAGTTTTAAAATCGTTCTGTGTGACACGAAAAAAAGTGGAAAATCGTGTTGGTGAACACGAATCAATAGATCAAATGTCGTGACTATAACACGAAATGCCGTGAGACTGGGTTGTACCGCACATAGTCCAGTAAGTTGTATTTTAATGTCTTAAAAGGATTCACAAACTCACAAAACGACTACCCTGCACTTCTTAAGGTGTTTACAATACTTGCTGGCTGGACTTAAAGGTGGGTTAGGTAATTTTGGAGAAACCAGCTCGAGTGCGCTAGAATTTGAAAATACACAACCGGAAAAAATCTGCCACTTCCTTACAGAGCCCCCTCCAACACACACGAACGCGCACATGACCAATGAGGGCACGAGATAAGTTTGTGCACAGATGGAAGACTGACAGGCAAGTAGGCCATCCATTTTTTTTATGGGTTTTTTGTCAAAGCACTTAAGATATTCATTGCTATCGGGATGTTAAGAGCATTCCATGGAATATAACAAAAAGTGTATCTCGAGCCGGTTTCTCAAACTTACCTACCCCACCTTTAACCTGTTAAGCTCGAGAGACCCCGGTACCGACGCCCTCCCGCAACATCCAGGAATCCTAAAGCTTTAGTCAACCTTACCATCATCCAAGGGTGGTTTTCACTATAAGTAAAAAAGAATTTTTGGACGGACACTATAATTTACAGTTTTTTACTATGTTCAATCTGAATTTTCTTTAAAAAAAAACATCTATATTGTTCTGACTTTTCTACATCCAACTCACAGGTTTATCATTACTTTGAGAAAAAAGATTATTAATTTAATCCTTTTAGAAGGGAAGATATGGTCATTTGTTCTGGGAATGTCATTTTCGAGCCTGAGACCTGAAAAACAGGCTCAGGGCTAAACAGGTTAATAACCGTTTTGGTGTATATTTAATGGTTTTCGTCATCTCTGATTATACACATGTAATTAATGCAGCTCTTACCAGACGGGGATTCAGCAATGGACTTTAAATGCGACAAACCACATTACGTCACACGTTTCATCTGCGCGCCGTGATAGAAAATACTTTATTAAAAAAAAAAACAAGGACAATAAACAATAAAGCAATCTTCACAACGGCCGGACAAAATACTTTGAGCCGCCCTATAGCCAAAGCCTGAGACACCGTTTAAAGCATAATAAAGATAATATATAGAGATCTCAACTTCACATAAGAGAATAAAATGCCTATAAGCCTATTATGTTTGGCCTAACTGTCGCCAAGGCCTATCACAGAGTATGAAAATTACAATTTTGTCATTTTTTATAAACAATATATAAAGAGCATAATGTGTTGCAATGACGTCTCACACCATACACTTCAGCTGAGAACGGGCCGCAGTCGCGGGAGCATTCGCTCGCGATCTCAAGCCGTCCACCACATACGTTCAGGGAGCTCTATAGAAGTCTATGGACATCCCCAAACGCTGAAACTGGACGCTAAGGGGCCCCCCCTTGCGTTGGAAAGTGACGACAGGGACCTTGACATAACGTCACTATAGGACGAGTTGGGAGTGAGAATGTGTTGGTGCAATATTTATATATTCCGTGAATAACTGTGCAATATGGCTGCTACATCTTCAGAACTGTTACAGGCTGTGCATTTTGTAAATTGTGTAACTATATACATATATATTTCTTTTTAAATGTATCTTTAATATTTTTTTCAGTTATTTATGCATACCTCTTGTTAAACATTAAGCTGTCTTTGGCTCTTTTTCTGCTGCAACAAATGTAAATTATACAATAACCACATGAGGCAGAAATGTAATGTAATGTAAATGTCAACAGAAAAACAAAACAAAGGCCACGTAGAGTCCTGAAAGGAACCGACATAATAACAGAACACATCACACACATTTCAAATAGAAATAAAAGCCAATGTAAAAAGATAGGTCTTCAGTAGTTTAAAAGTTGTAAAAGCTTCTACAGAGACTGCAGAGCGGATGACTCTAGGGAGAGAGTTCCACAGTGTTGGAGCTCCACCTGAAAGGCACGGTCACCTTTAGTTTTTAGACGAGACCGTGGGAATCTGGTCTGAAGACCTAAGTGACCTACTGGCGATGTAAGGATGGAGAAGGTCACATATATATTCCGATGCATTTCCTGTTTTATTGCATTAAAACATGTAATTTAATTTGATTTTTGGAGAATTTGTATTATTTGATGTACACAACATGCCTACAACTTTGAAGATGCAAAACATATTTTTTATTGTGAAACAAACAATAAATAATAATGAAAAAGAAAAAACAAGAGCGTGCATAACTATTCACCCCCCTAAAGTCAATACTTTGTAGAGCCACCTTTTGCAGCAATAGCAGCTGCAAGTTTATTGGGGTATGTGTCTATAAGCTTGGCACATCTTTCCATTGAGATTTGCTTCCTTTCTTCTTGCCAAAACTGCTCCAGCTCCTTTAGGTTAGATGGGTTCCGCTCGTGTCCAGCCATCTTTAGGTCATACGACATATTTTCGATTGGATTAAGGTCTGGGCTTTGACTAGGCCACTCCAAAACGTTTAAATGTTTCCCCTTAAACCACTCTAGCATTGCTTTAGCAGTATGCTTTGGGTCATTGTCCTGCTGGAAGGTGAACCTCTGCCCAAGCCTCAAATCTCTGGCAGACTGAAACACAGTTTCCTCAACTATTTCCCTGTATTTAGCTCCATTCATCACTCCTTCTATTTTTACCAGCTTCCCAGTCCCTGCCGATGAAAAACATCCCCACAACATGATGCTGCCACCACCTTGCTTCACTGTGGGGATGGTGTTCTGAGGGTGATCAGAGGTGTTGGGTTACGCCAGACATAGCGTTTACCTTGATGGCCAAAAAGTTCAATTTTAGTCTCATCCAACCACAGGACCTTCTTCCACATGTTTGGGGAATCTTCCACATGCCTTTTGGCGAACTCCAAACATGTTTTCTTATTTTTTTTGCGATTCTTCCATAAAGCCCAGCTCTGTGGAGTGTACAGCTTACTGTGGTCCTATGTACAGATTCTCCTCTCTCTGCTGTGGAGCTTACCAGCTCCTTCTGGGTTATCCTCGGCCTCTTTGTTGCCTCTCTGATCAATGCTCTCCTTGCACGGTGTGAGAGTTTTGGTGGGCGGCCCTCTCTTGGCAGGTTTGTTGTCGTGGCATATTTTTCCATTTTAAAATAATGGATTTAATCGTGCTTCGTGATGTTCAACGTTTGTGAGATTTTTTTATAACCCAACCCTGTCTCATACTTTTCCACAACTTTGTCCCTGACCTGTTTGGAGAGCTCTTTAGTCTTCATGGTGTCGTTTTCTTGCTTAGAAAGGCCACTTGCTGTGGTATGGAAGACCTCCGTCTTCCATACCACAGCCTTCTACAACAGTTGTATAATAATAATTAATTAATATAATAATTAGAGATAATGAGGCACTTGATTGCACACAGGTGAACTTTATTTCAATAATTGTGTGACTCTGAAGGTCTTTGTTTGGGCTAAATAGCAAAGGGGGTGAATACATATGCTCACACCACTTTTCAGTTTTACATTTTTTGTTATGTTTTAAAACGTGCTCTTTTTTTCTTTCACTTCACCAATTTTGACTGACTTTGTGTGGGGTCTTGCCATAAAATCCCCCCAAAAATATTATATTATTTTTGGTTTCAATGAGGGGGGGCATACTTTCGGAAGGCACTGTATATCTAAATGAGTTAAATAATTGCAACAGTGAGCGTGCGATCATTGTGTTCTTGCAGTTTTCACTGCTCTCTTAGCACGTCACTGCAAATCTATAATTATTTGCATGTCATGACTACTGTGTCATTTGTCATACTTCATTCAACATTCACATAGGTGGAATGCACCAGCAACCTGTTCTGCTATAGAAAAGAAGGGCGTTTCACATCATACTTAAAGGGCCCATGTCATGGCCATTTCTACTGATCATAATTCCATTGTTGAGGTCTACTAAAATAGATTTATACTGTGCAATTTTCCAAACTCATATTGGTTTCTCATACAGCATCTCTGTAAAGTATGTGTATTCACCGGTATTCACTCTCTGTCCTAAACAGCTTGTTGGAGATCCTGCCCCCCCCTCCCTGTGAGCCCAGTGTGCTCTGATTGGTCGGGACGTTGCGAGGCTCGTTGCTGCGATCTGCTGTGAGGAGCGGACAGGCTTCCGGGTCGGCGATACAGCGAGAACAAGCGAAACTCATCCTGAGCACACAAACACTCACAGCCGAAGTAAAAACAATAAGTGTGGCTTGATATTGAGTAAGAAAAAGGTTTATAACGCTGTGAGCATGGGTCTGCGGAGAGCATTTCTCCGCGATCCCAACTTAGCAGCCCGAAAAACGTTTACCCATTTAAACAGTCGTGGTAGATACCTTGTTTGTTTTAAACATCATGAATACACAAACAACAATGAATACTTACAGGTTGTGTACCCGAATCTCCCGCTGGTCCAAACAAAGTAGGAACAGCATCGTTCTTCAGTGCCCTACGCTGTACATATCCGGCATGAATCGCTGAAAGATTTGTGAAGCTTTGTTTCGTGAAATGCTGGCAGAGGGTGTGGCCTCTGGGTATTCACACGTCACAGTACCCAGGAAGTAAACAATGGAAAATGAGAAATCTCCAACGAGGCGTTTTGGGGCAGCATAGACTGTGTTAGAGTTTTACTCGCTACAGGGTGTACTTTGAGGGTTTTTGACTCTGCAGACCGTTTACATGCATAAAAACCTTCATAACACACAAGGGGACGGGTAATAACCGGAAAAGCAAGACATGGGCCCTTTAATTAACTTGTCAACCTTCAATTTAATGGTCAAAATACAACAAATTGAAAAGAAGGCAATTCATAAAAGACAGATACATATTTGGACACTTTTATAATGTTGGCTCTCTACATGACTTGGAATTAAACCATCAAGGTGTGCTTTAAGTGCAGACCTTCAGCTTTAATTTGAGGGTATTTACATCCGAATCAGGTGAATGGTGTAGGCAAGGCAAGTTTATTTATATAGCACCTTTCAACACAAGGCAATTCAAAGTACATTAAGAAAATGGCATTTAAAAACAGTCATTAAAAAGCAAAGATAATAAAATAAGCATTAAAAGAAAAAAATACATGGATACAAGTTACAGTGCAGTTTAAGATATGAATAGCTCAATTAAAAGCAGCGGTCAGCCTGGATTTAAAAGTAGTAAGAGTTGCAGCGGACGTGCAGGTTACATCTCTCGCAGGCTCCACCCTCTACTGGACTCTATGGGTACTACCCTCTATGCAAGCATTCACCTACTGAGATTTCTATAGACGTAGCCGGCCTTGGGGCGGGCCTACCTGAATGCGCGCGCATCTCACCGTATAAAAGGAGGCCTCGCCTCCTGACCGTCATCCCTTTCTCTTCAGCGAGCGGGCAACAACTGAAGCAGAGATAAGACGTTTGAAAGAAGAAGAAAGAGTTATCATACCTCCAGGGAGTCGCCACTTCTAGAGACCTGGGCCTGTCTTTCGTGCCCTGGCTTGAATAGCGGGCGCCAATCCCCACCACCTCTGCTTCGAGTGTTTGGGGGACCAGGATATGGCCGAGGCGGTGCCATTCACGTTCGCCATTCACGTTCGCCATTCACGTTCGCCATTCCAGCGGGGCGGATGGCTCCGTTGCCGTTGTCGGGCACTTCCGGGTCCGGCGTCCATGGAAGTCCACCGCCCAGGGCTATACTCTCCCTGGGTGATGATCATGACGGCGGGTGTTTGGGCTACTCGCTCATTGCTAGAGATGCCCCCACCTCCGTGTTGATCTCCTGGGAGCCCCCGTGTTTACGGAAGGGCTCTTTGGATCGATCTCCTTGCTCACGGGGTAAGGAGTAGTCGCAGCGTGGCTGCTTCTTGCTCATCCCCAGAGGAAGGAACACTGTCCTACACTCCCCGCCCCCTGCTGTAAACCCCAGTTTATGGAGCAGGCAGGTGGGCGCGTGCACATGAGTGGAATAAACCGAGTGCTGTCAAAGCACTGTGCGGGTTCAAGAGACGCTATTGCCGACGTGCTGTATCAGAAAACACACCTTGCCTGGTATAATAGCTCCGATTAATGCATTTCACCGTTGAATGGGAAATACAGCGTTAATACAGGGCGCGCGGCCCTCCCCCTGAAGGGTCCCGGGATGGGCGTGGTGGGCACTGGCCCATTACGGGGCGGAAGGGCTCTCCTCCCCTGCCGAGAGGCAGGAGGGGGGGAAGCCCTCCACACTATAGTCCACGCACAGGGTCAGTGTTTGAGTGTGGGACATGGGCACTTGCACTCTCCCTGTGATCCTTAGGGACTCGGAGAGGTGGTGCACAGTGAGCCCATACAGGGCTGGGGATTCTCTCCATCTGCTATGGGCGGAGGGGAGGAGCCCTCAGCACTGTTTTTCGAGCACACTTCTGCGAGACAAGCACATCAGAGTGTGCTCTGTCAGCCGCGTCCCAGACTTCTCCACGGTCACAACCGGGGTAAAGGAGAGTGTGGTGCAGCAGCTGCTGACCAGAAGAGCCGGTCAGGGACAGTGGGGTGGAATGGTATTGTTGGACGACAGTGCGCATATATATCAGGGCTCCACCCACTGTACCCATAGAGTCCAGTAGAGGGCGGAGCCTGTGAGAGATATAACGCCGGGTTACGTATTGTAACCCTTGTTATATAAGCACAGGTGGAGCTCTCTACTCAGGGCACTGTCTGTCTTATTCCGCTCGATGAAGAGAGGTGTAGGATTAGAATAATTATTCTGTCATCCACCACAGTTTCTTCCGTGGTCTTCCAGGTCTTTTGGTGTTGCTGAGCTCACCAGTGCGTGCTTTTTTTTAAGAATTTACCAAACTGTTTATCTGACCACACCCAATGTTCTTGCTATTTCTCTGATGGATTTGTTTTGATGGTTCAGACTAAGGCTGGAGCCACACGAGGACGATAACGCAAACGGACCGCAATCGTTATCAAAAAGTATTCCGTCCACACGCAACAGGCACCAGAAACGTGTCCGTTCACACGAGACCGCTGGAAAGCGCTGGAGACGCTGTAGTACATATGCCAGGCCTGTAAGTGGCGCTGTAGTCCTGCCACAAAAGCAGCAAAGAAGACTTCCCGCGCATGGTTGCCATGGTTGCCATGGTTGCCCTTCTGTTTATTCTCCGCTGTGGACGCTCTGGCTCTTTTTCTCCCTCCCGAGGCAAGCGTTTGCTCCTGCTGTAAATCTCTCCGGTAGTCCACCAGCAGATGAAAAACACCCACCTCTCCACCTCTTCCAAGGGACGAGGGGACCCTGCAGCAGAGTTTCAGTTAGATTTTTTTTCGCCGGTCAACATGTCCGTTAAAGTTTAAACTTTCCGGACAAAATTAGAAAAGTGCCGGTCAAAGGTCTTCTTTGTTATTTATTGAGCTTTAAAACAAATGAATAATGACTCTTTATTGTGCAATTAATGTTAGTTAGTGCCCTGGCAAGCACTGACATGCCAAACTCAAGGCTTCAGGCTGCTAGGAAAGATCTTTATTTTTCCTCTGTCTTTAACCATCTGTTGAAGTAAGGCAAAGCGTGATTCAAAATAGAAACGTTGCTTCTGCAGCACAGTTTGAATGTAGGATTCCGTGCAAGACTTTATCCCTGTTTTCTAGCAATGGTAACTAATATACAGTAATTAGCAACTCTTTTCCAGTAGATCACATGGCTCCATTCTGCAATAGTTATTATTTTCAGCAAACACTTTGCCTTTAGATACCTAGGAGGTAAAAAGGCCTACAGTAATGCTTTAGTGGAAAGTGTCATTTGCAGATTATATAATAAGTACACAGAGAAAACAGTAAATGTGTCAGTTAAATCATATACATGTATTTGATTCTAGGATGAGGTAAGATAAGTATATATATATATATATATATATATATATATAACCAATTTTCTGTAATCCATAAAATATATAATATACTTAAGGGACTTTAGAATCAAATTTATATCAAGATAAGTTAATAAAAGTTCAGCTGTGTTTCATAAGAAGAAAGATACAGGGAGTACTTTCACCATTTAGTTATTCAAATGTCCCACTGGATCACTTCGACATAGCAGGATTTGGAAAAACTTGTCCATGCTTTTATCTTCAGTAGACTCGACTACTGTAATGGTGTCTTTACAGCTCTCACTAAAGTATCTATTAGAAAGCTGCAGCTGATTCAGAACGCCTGCTCGAGTCCTCACTAACACTAAGAAAGTGGATCACATCACTCCTGTTCTGAAGTCTTTACACTGGCTTCCTGTGTGTCAAATTTATTTAAAATACTGCTGCTGGTTTATAAAGCATTGAATGGTTTAGGCCAAAATAATTTCTGACCTCCTGCTACATTATGAACCATCCAGATCTCTCAGGTCTTCAGGGACTGGTCAGCTTTCTGTCCCCAGAGTCAGAACTAAACATGGAGAAGCAGCGTTCAGTTATTATGCTCCAAATATCTGGAACAAACTCCAGAAATCTGCAGGTCTGCTGCAACTCTTACTACTTTTAAATCCAGGCTGAAGACTTTTCTTTTTGCCGTGCTTTTAATTGAACTATTCACATCTTAAATGCACTTTAACTTTTATTCATGTATTTTTTCTTTTAATGTTTCTTTTATTATCTTTTCTTTTTAGTGATTGTTTTTAATTCCATTTTCTTAATGTCTTTCATTTTTGTAAAGCACTTTGAATTACGGGTGCTGTATAAATAAACTTGCCTTGCCTTGACAAGTGAAATACAATTTATAGTTTTTACCTCTACTGTATCGTGGTATCTACATGTACTTTAATAACAAATATCATGTATAAACAATTTGGTATGTTTCAATATGAAGTTTTGTATTTACATATCTTCTTTCTTGTCTTGCATTTCTTCCCGTTCAATTTTCTTGTCAATATGAATCTATATTTGTTTGCTTGTCATAACCTGCTCTCACACCGGACAAACTTCTTTCAATATTCACATAGATGGAATGCACCAGTAACCTGTTTAGCACGACAAAAGAGGGCTGGGCCGACTGTGATACAGGTGGCTGTGGCGCAGGAGGTAGAATGATCGTCCCAAATGTGTATATTGTTGTTGATTCAGCATATCTTGCCCCTCCGGCAAGAGGATCTTTTATTTCTCCCATACAGGTAATTCAGAAGAGTTGGAGAGTATGCCCCTTTGTAAGCAAAAAATTATGTTCAATATTGAATTCAATTAATTAATAGAGATTCATTGATTTGAAAAAACAAGTTGTACAGGGTCTAAACTGTTTTTTTAAGTTAAAGAGGACATTTTCAGGTTCATATTTGTATTTTGTGTCTCTACTGTGACATGTCTCCGTGCTTTAATGTTCAGAAAGCTCTTTATTTTTCTCTTTTAACCCTCTGTCTGAAACCAGAGCCCAGTCTGCTCTGATTCCCGCCCCCTAGCATATTACGTATAATGTGTTGAAGTGCAGCCAATAGAAGCGTGAGTGTAGCATGGTGATGTCATTATGTTACGAGTAAAACAAAGGAGTCCGATGGATGCATTTCTGGCAGTGGGGGAGTGTGTGGGAGAGAAACTACCTCTGGAGGGAACTTTAGGATTGTTGCCTTTTCAGACCATTTACATGCTCGCAAACCGGGCCTCTTTAAGCCCAGTGACTGTTTCACCCTGTGAGTGAAGAAGGATATCCCAATTCATTAGTGAGGATTCCTCTGTCTTTGAATTTCCTCTTCACATGTCTTGCCCCCGTCTCACAAAGGCAGAGCTTGGACCTAAGGAAAAGTAGCAAATGAGGGAAATGCTGAAACAATTTAAAGTAATGCGGATGTCCTCCTGGGTTTCTGTACAGTCCTTGGTTGGATCCTTGTTTGTTTACGTGAAGTTATGTTTTTCCATTCCTGAACCAAACCTTAAATTAAGTCATTTCTCGCTAAAGTTCCTGTTTATTAAAGTCTCAGAATTTGTGGTAATCTGCTCAACTATCATGACAATATGAAAAAAAGGGCATGTTCTTCTTACTGGGTTTCCATCATATTTCCTCTTCCTCCGCAAATGTAATTATAAAACAGATATTAAAGCATGTGTTTGTGGGTTTAAAATGAATGTGATTAATTCTGCAGAAACCCTGTTGCAATGTATTTGTTTCTATATGCTACAATTGTTATAATGATACAAATTCCATTTATTTTGAATGTATATGGATACTTCAGAAGAATATTTAGAATTGTAATTTATTGCATTTCTTTAAATCTTAACATTGAATCATCTGTTTGTTATAACCTTCATAACAGAGTGTCATTCACCATTTCTATAAATGGGATACACCAGCAACTTTCTTGCACGTCAAGAGAAGCGAATAGATCATATTATGATAAGATGCTGACAGATTGATGGATGATATTGGGTGCTGTTTATTGTGAGGTGTGCCATAGTTGTATACAGTATCTCTGCTAACTAGACAAGTTTAGTAATTTCCGTCCAAAATCCTTATACATATTTTATTGAATGTCAAGTACCCAATACATTTCAGGTACGGCCAAATTTTGTTTTTTTAGCTCACAGTGACCTTGACCTCTAAGCAAATTATAATCAGTTCATCCTTGATTCCAGTGAAATGTGACATGCATAATTGAAACAGTTTCTCCTTGAGTCAATGTTGACTTTGAAAGAAATTCACATGAGAAAAATCCGTGGATATCATGGTAACAAGAATAGGGCGGGTGTGTAATCACAGTGACAACTTAAATGATTGACAGCACAAGAGATGCAAGTATGTCGTGACACAAAGGCAAGACAATAAGATTAACAGTTTATATTGGGTGTTGTTTGAATTTTAAGGTGTGACAACATTTCTGAAAATTGAATGGCCTATGATTCACGTCATCAGCCATTATTCCATTGCAATATAAAGGCATCAATAGATGTGGCGTGTCCCATAGAGTGAAAGGTTTCCAATTTCATATTTGTGGAATTGACTTGATTAAAAGACAGTGGAATATTTGAACATATTAAAAGTGAAAAGAAAGAGGGCATTTCTAACCTCATTGGGGGTAAGTACATTTTTATATACAATTCTGGAGATTATTAACTACAATTGGAATTGTTGTGAGAGTGGATTTTCTGTTCAGGAGGTATTTTAATTATTTATGTGGGGTTTAAGAAAGCACAACTACAGTAAAAAAACGGCTTTAATAAGCTTAAATTAATTAATAGTTTTAAATGTTTGCCTCTTTTTAGTTCCAATGTTTGTTAATTTCATAAATGATTTAGAATAATTGCTATTTATTGCTGGTAGGTATGAACACGCCCAATATCAATACGTTTAGGCTTTATACTCCATATAAATTAGCACAATAATAAAAGGGTTCCAGCAGGAGCAATTTAGATTTAGTTCTCAAAGCCAAATGATACATTGGTTATTCTTACTTTCTTATTCTTCTTTAAAAAGTTAAGTATTTATTCAGCAAAAACCGTGAAAAGTGGTATTCTGTATTCTCGCTCTCTCTCTCTCTCTCTCTCTCTCTCTATCTCTCTCTCTCTCTCTCTCTCTCTCTCTCTCTCTCTCTCTCTCTCTCTGTATGTGTATGTGATACCGGGGTTGTGGTCGAATTGTCAAAATAAATCAGATCCTACTCATACAAACGTCTTTTCCTTATCCCCTTTCCTTACCCTCAATGAACATTTTTGAAGAGATTTCACCAAGACTTAGGAAATAAGAACCGTTGTGCTAATGCAATTTGACATTATTGATGTGCGCCTGCCATGTTGAAAGTACCATACACCAGACTATGCTACTATAACGCACCGTATACATGTGTACGGTGCGTAAGCTCAATCGGATACCTCATGCGTTTGTATGATGTTGTTTAATTAATACAGGCTTTTTGTAAACGTTAACAGTGAAACATTTATTCTTCATTATCAATGTTGGAATTTGTATACAAAAATGTAAACACTTTAAATATCCACACGTAATCCACACGAATCCCAATAAGAATGATTGTATGAAACTATTTTGAATAAATACAACTTCATGCAATATATTCATAACTTGCCAGGCCTACAAATATATCGCTGTTCGTATAATCATTCAAACATGTTGTAAAAATGACAAACAACAAACATTCTACAGTATTAAGCATATTCATAGTTCGCCCTTTGGTTTAATAATGGTTTGGTTTAATAGATGAAAACAATGTAGGTTGTAGCAATGAATATCTTAAGTGCTTTGACAAAAAATCATAAAAAAATGTCATCTGTTGAAGCCGTAATACAGTAAAAAGTACGACCAATCATTTTAGCCGGCCCGGCTAAAATAACTGGATGGCCTACCTGCCTGTCAGCCTTCCATCTGTGCACAAACTTATCTCGTGCCCTCATTGGTCATGTGCGCGTGCGTGTGTGTTGGAGGAGGGGCTCTATAAGGAAGTGGCAGATTTTCTCCGGTTGTGTATTTTCAAATTCTAGCGATGTCGAGCCGGTTTCTCAAACTTACCTACCCTACCTTTAAGTAGCACCTTGTTTTGTTTTTCTAGGTCATATTGATTTGTTCTGTTAATGGCCGATGTTGTGGCAGCAATCTAATGTGGAACAGCATTATCTCCTTACCTTTATTAAAGGATGGTCGAGTGTATCCTATGCTAAATGATATATTAAAGGAAAACTGAAGCTCCTTTACTTATTATCTAATTGAAACAGCTGTTATTGTGGCTTCCTAAGCAAAATTGACAATTCCACCATAACCCCGCTCTATATTAAACAACTTCTCCTCAATATTTGCTGTATACTAATATTTCAGAAATAAAGGAACTTGTTGCTATGATTGGTTGTTACTCATCACATGAGTAGCTGCGTGCGCTGCAGCGTTCATAAAGTTAAACAATTTTACCTTTGGACTGCAAGGTTACGCCCAGAAAAAAACCAATGGGAGACTGCATCGTTCTCGCATTTGAGCGCTCCGTGCGCGTGTCTCCATTGAGAAAAATGGAAATAAATGCGCCTCAAACATTAATGTGGAGTATCTGTGTTGTTTGATTTTATAGATCCAAAGGCAGACAGGATGGGTGTCGGCCGGATCATAACAGTTTTCCTGATTCTAACAGGTAAGCTGAGTAAATTATTCACATTGCAACACTATTAGCACAAAAAGATGGGCTAAATATGTTTTTTAAATATCATAATTTTTTGGGAACTTTAAGCTACTAGAACAACAACAGCACAAAGCACACCGACTGCTGCACCGACGACAACAGCACCAACTACTGCTGTTCCGACAACGGTGCAACCTACAACTACTGCTGCACCTACGACAGCAGCACCTACTACTGTTGTAACAACAACAGCAGCACCTACAACTACTGCTGCTCCGACAACGGTGCAACCTACAACTACAGCTTCACCTACAACTGCAGCCCCTACTACTGTTGCAACAACAACAGCAGCACCTACAACTACTGCTGTTCCGACAACGGTGCAACCTACAACTACTACTGCTGCACGTACAACTGCAGCCCCTACTACTGTTCCAACAACAACAGCAGCACCTACAACTACAGCTGCTCCGACAACGGTGCAACCTACAACTACTGCTACACCTACAACTGCAAACCCTACTACTGTTGCAACAACAACAGCAGCACCTACAACTGTTGCAACAACAACAGCAGCACCTACAACTAGTGCTGCACCTAAAACTGCAGCCCCTACTACTGTTGCAACAACAACAGCAGCACCTACAACTACTGCTGCTCCGACAACGGTGCAACCTACAACTACTGCTTCACCTACAACTGCAGCCCCTACTACTGTTGCAACAACAACAGCATCACCTACAACTACTGCTGCACCTACAACTGCAGCCCCTACTACTGTTGCAACAACAACAGCAGCACCTACAACTACTGCTGCACTTACAACAGCAGCCCCTACTACTGTTGCAACAACAACAGCAGCACCTACAACTACTGCTGCACCTACAACTGCAGCCCCTACTACTGTTGCAACAACACAGCAGCACCTACAACTACTGCTGCACCTACAACAGCAGCCCCTACTACTGTTGCAACAACAACAGCAGCACCTACAACTACTGCTGCACCTACAACAGCAGCCCCTACTACTGTTGCAACAACAACAGCAGCACCTACAACTACTGCTGTTCCGACAACGGTGCAACCTACAACTACTGCTGCACCTACAACTGCAGCCCCTACTACTGTTCCAACAACAACAGCAGCACCTACAACTACTGCTGCTCCCACAACGGTGCAACCTACAACTACTGCTACACCTACAACTGCAAACCCTACTACTGTTGCAACAACAACAGCAGCACCTACAACTGTTGCAACAACAACAGCAGCACCTACAACTAGTGCTGCACCTAAAACTGCAGCCCCTACTACTGTTGCAACAACAACAGCAGCACCTACAACTACTGCTGCTCCGACAACGGTGCAACCTACAACTACTGCTTCACCTACAACTGCAGCCCCTACTACTGTTGCAACAACAACAGCAGCACCTACAACTACTGCTGCTCCAACAACACTGCAACCTACAACTACTGCTGCACCTACGACAGCAGCACCTACTACTGTTGCAACAACAACAGCATCACCTACAACTACTGCTGCACCTACAACTGCAGCCCCTACTACTGTTGCAACAACAACAGCAGCACCTACAACTACTGCTGCACTTACAACAGCAGCCCCTACTACTGTTGCAACAACAAAGCAGCACCTACAACTACTGCTGCACCTACAACTGCAGCCCCTACTACTGTTGCACAACAACACAGCACCTACAACTACTGCTGCACCTACAACAGCAGCCCCTACTACTGTTGCAACAACAACAGCAGCACCTACAACTACTGCTGCACCTACAACAGCAGCCCCTACTACTGTTGCAACAACAACAGCAGCACCTACAACTACTGCTGTTCCGACAACGGTGCAACCTACAACTACTGCTGCACCTACAACTGCAGCCCCTACTACTGTTGCAACAACAACAGCAGCACCTACAACTACTGCTGTTCCGACAACGGTGCAACCTACAACTACTGCTTCACCTACGACAGCAGCACCTACTACTGTTGTAACAACAACAGCAGCACCTACAACTACTGCTGCTCCGACAACGGTGCAACCTACAACTACTGCTACACCTACAACTGCAGCCCCTACTACTGTTGCAACAACAACAGCAGCACCTACAACTACTGCTGCACCTACAACAGCAGCCCCTACTACTGTTGCAACAACAGCAGCCCCTACTACTGTTGCAACAACAACAGCAGCACCTACAACTACTGCTGCACCTACAACAGCAGCCCCTACTACTGTTGCAACAACAACAGCAGCACCTACAACTACTGCTGTTCCGACAACGGTGCAACCTACAACTACTGCTGCACCTACAACTGCAGCCCCTATTACTGTTGCAACAACAACAGCAGCACCTACAACTACTGCTGCACCTACAACAGCAGCCCCTACTACTGTTGCAACAACAACAGCAGCACCTACAACTACTGCTGTTCCGACAACGGTGCAACCTACAACTACTGCTTCACCTACGACAGCAGCACCTACTACTGTTGTAACAACAACAGCAGCACCTACAACTACTGCTGCTCCGACAATGGTGCAACCTACAACTACTGCTTCACCTACAACTGCAGCCCCTACTACTGTTGCAACAACAACAGCAGCACCTACAACTACTGCTGCACCTACAACTGCAGCCCCTACTACTGTTGCAACAACAACAGCAGCACCTACAACTACTGCTGCTCCGACAACGGTGCAACCTACAACTACTGCTTCACCTACAACTGAAGCCCCTACTACTGTTGCAACAACAACAGCACCTACAACTACTGCTGCTCCGACAACGGTGCAACCTACAACTACTGCAACACCTACAACTGCAAACCCTACTACTGTTGCAACAACAACAGCAGCACCTACAACTACTGATGCTCCAACAACGGTGCAACCTACAACTACTGCTACACCTACAACTGCAGCCCCTACTACTGTTGCAACAACAACAGCAGCACCTACAACTACTGCTGTTCCGACAACGGTGCAACCTACAACTACTGCTTCACCTACGACAGCAGCACCTACTACTGTTGTAACAACAACAGCAGCACCTACAACTACTGCTGCTCCGACAACGGTGCAACCTACAACTACAGCTACACCTACAACTGCAGCCCCTACTACTGTTGCAACAACAACAGCAGCACCTACAACTACTGCTGCTCCAACAACACTGCAACCTACAACTACTGCTGCACCTACGACAGCAGCACCTACTACTGTTGCAACAACAACAGCAGCACCTACAACTACTGCTGTTCCGACAACGGTGCAACCTACAACTACTGCTTTACCTACGACAGCAGCACCTACTACTGTTGTAACAACAACAGCAGCCCCTACAACTACTGCTGCTCCAACAACACTGCAACCTACAACTACTGCTGCACCTACGACAGCAGCACCTACTACTGTTGCAACAACAACAGCAGCACCTACAACTACTGCTGTTCCGACAACGGTGCAACCTACAACTACTGCTGCACCTACGACAGCAGCACCTACTACTGTTGCAACAACAACAGCCACCTACAACTACTGCTGTTCCGACAACGGTGCAACCTACAACTACTGCTGCACCTACGACAGCAGCACCTACTACTGTTGCAACAACAACAGCAGCACCTACAACTACTGCTGCACCTACAACTGCAGCCCCTACTACTGTTCCAACAACAACAGCAGCACCTACAACTACTGCTGCTCCGACAACGGTGCAACCTACAACTACTGCTACACCTACAACTGCAAACCCTACTACTGTTGCAACAACAACAGCAGCACCTACAACTGTTGCAACAACAACAGCAGCACCTACAACTAGTGCTGCTCCGACAACGGTGCAACCTACAACTACTGCTTCACCTACAACTGCAGCACCTACTACTGTTGCAACAACAACAGCACCTACAACGACTGCTGCTCCGACAACGGTGCAACCTACAACTACTGCTACACCTACAACTGCAAACCCTACTACTGTTGCAACAACAACAGCAGCACCTACAACTACTGCTGCTCCAACAACACTGCAACCTACAACTACTGCTGCACCTACGACGGCAGCCCCTACTACTGTTGCAACAACAACAGCAGCACCTACTACTGTTGTAACAACAACAGCAGCACCTACAACTACTGCTTCACCTACAACTGCAGCCCCTACTACTGTTGCAACAACAACAGCAGCACCTACAACTACTGCTGCACCTACATCTGCAGCCCCTACTACTGTTGCAACAACAACAGCAGTACCTACAACTACTGCTGCTCGACAACGGTGCAACCTACAACTACTGCTTCACCTACGACAGCAGCACCTACTACTGTTGTAACAACAACAGCAGCACCTACAACTACTGCTGCTCCGACAACGTTGCAACCTACAACTACAGCTACACCTACAACTGCAGCCCCTACTACTGTTGCAACAACAACAGCAGCACCTACAACTACTGCTGCTCCGACAACGGTGCAACCTACAACTACTGCTACACCTACACTGCAGC
The DNA here is from genome assembly GCA_012861695.1 of Trematomus loennbergii. NCBI lineage: Eukaryota > Metazoa > Chordata > Actinopteri > Perciformes > Nototheniidae > Trematomus > Trematomus loennbergii. The sequence continues at coordinate 116,946 of JAAOOA010001046.1, read as the reverse complement.
CCCTACTACTGTTGCAACAACAACAGCAGCACCTACAACTTCTGCTCTTCCGACAACGGTGCAACCTACAACTACTGCTTCACCTACGACAGCAGCACCTACTACTGTTGTAACAACAACAGCAGCACCTACAACTACTGCTGCTCCAACAACGGTGCAACCTACAACTACTGCTACACCTACAACTGCAGCCATACTACTGTTGCAACAACAACAGCAGCACCTACAACTACTGCTGTTCCGACAACGGTGCAACCTACAACTACTACTGCTTCACCTACGACAGCAGCACCTACTACTGTTGTAACAACAACAGCAGCACCTACAACTACTGCTGCTCCGACAACGGTGCAACCTACAACTACAGCTACACCTACAACTGCAGCCCCTACTACTGTTGCAACAACAACAGCAGCACTTACAACTACTGCTGCTCCAACAACACTGCAACCTACAACTACTGCTGCACCTACGACAGCAGCACCTACTACTGTTGCAACAACAACAGCAGCACCTACAACTACTGCTGTTCCGACAACGGTGCAACCTACAACTACTGCTGCACCTACGACAGCAGCACCTACTACTGTTGCAACAACAACAGCAGCCCTACAACTACTGCTGCTCCAACAACACTGCAACCTACAACTACTGCTGCACCTACGACAGCAGCACCTACTACTGTTGCAACACAACAACAGCAGCACCTACAACTACTGCTGTTCCGACAACGGTGCAACCTACAACTACTGCTGCACCTACGACAGCAGCACCTACTACTGTTGTAACAACAACAGCAGCCCCTACAACTACTGCTGCTCCAACACACTGCAACCTACAACTACTGCTACACCTACAACTGCAAACCCTACTACTGTTGCAACAACAACAGCAGCACCTACAACTACTGCTGCTCCAACAACACTGCAACCTACAACTACTGCTACACCTACAACTGCAGCCCCTACTACTGTTGCAACAACAACAGCAGCACCTACTACTGTTGTAACAACAACAGAAGCACCTACAACTACTGCTTCACCTACAACTGCAGCCCCTACTACTGTTGCAACAACAACAGCAGCACCTACAACTACTGCTGCACCTACATCTGCAGCCCCTACTACTGTTGCAACAACAACAGCAGCACCTACAACTACTGCTGCTCCAACAACACTGCAACCTACAACTACTGCTGCAACCTACGACAGCAGCACCTACTACTGTTGCAACAAACAACAGCAGCACCTACAACTACTGCTGTTCCGACAACGGTGCAACCTACAACTACTGCTGCACCTACGACAGCAGCACCTACTACTGTTGCAACAACAACAGCAGCACCTACAATTACTGCTGCACCTACAACTGCAGCCCCTACTACTGTTGCAACAACAACAGCACACCTACAACTACTGCTGCTCCAACAACGGTGCAACCTACAACTACTGCTGCACCTACAACTGCAGCCCCTACTACTGTTCCAACAACACAGCAGCACCTACACTACTGCTGCTCCGACAACGGTGCAACCTACAACTACTGCTACACCTACAACTGCAAACCCTACTACTGTTGCAATAACAACAGCAGCACCTACAACTGTTGCAACAACAACAGCAGCACCTACAACTAGTGCTGCTCCGACAACGGTGCAACCTACAACTACTGCTGCACCTACGACAGCAGCACCTACTACTGTTGCAACAACAACAGCAGCCCCTACAACTACTGCTGCTCCAAACACTGCAACCTACAACTACTGCTGCACCTACGACAGCAGCAACTACTACTGTTGCAAACAACACAGCAGCACCTACAACTACTGCTGTTCCGACAACGGTGCAACCTACAACTACTGCTGCACCTACGACAGCAGCACCTACTACTGTTGTAACAACACAGCAGCCCCTACAACTACTGCTGCTCCAACAACACTGCAACCTACAACTACTGCTACACCTACAACTGCAAACCCTACTACTGTTGCAACAACAACAGCAGCACCTACAACTACTGCTGCTCCAACAACAGCAACCTACAACTACTGCTACACTACAACTGCAGCCCCTACTACTGTTGCAACAACAACAGCAGCACCTACTACTGTTGTAACAACAACAGAAGCACCTACAACTACTGCTTCACCTACAACTGCAGCCCCTACTACTGTTGCAACAACAACAGCAGCACCTACAACTACTGCTGCACCTACATCTGCAGCCCCTACTACTGTTGCAACAACAACAGCAGCACCTACAACTACTGCTGCTCCAACAACACTGCAACCTACAACTACTGCTGCACCTACGACAGCAGCACCTACTACTGTTGCAACAACAACAGCAGCACCTACAACTACTGCTGTTCCGACAACGGTGCAACCTACAACTACTGCTGCACCTACGACAGCAGCACCTACTACTGTTGCAACAACAACAGCAGCACCTACAATTACTGCTGCACCTACAACTGCAGCCCCTACTACTGTTGCAACAACAACAGCAGCACCTACAACTACTGCTGCTCCAACAACGTGCAACCTACAACTACTGCTGCACCTACAACTGCAGCCCCTACTACTGTTCCAACAACAACAGCAGCACCTACAACTACTGCTGCTCCGACAACGTGCAACCTACAACTACTGCTACACCTACAACTGCAAACCCTACTACTGTTGCAATAACAACAGCAGCACCTACAACTGTTGCACAACAACAGCAGCACCTACAACTAGTGCTGCTCCGACAACGGTGCAACCTACAACTACTGCTTCACCTACAACTGCAGCACCTACTACTGTTGCAACAACAACAGCACCTACAACGACTGCTGCTCCGACAACGGTGCAACCTACAACTACTGCTACACCTACAACTGCAAACCCTACTACTGTTCAACAACAACAGCAGCACCTACAACTACTGCTGCTCCAACAACACTGCAACCTACAACTACTGCTGCACCTACGACGGCAGCCCCTACTACTGTTGCAACAACAACAGCAGCACCTACTACTGTTGTAACAACAACAGCAGCACCTACAACTAATGCTTCACCTACAACTGCAGCCCCTACTACTGTTGCAACAACAACAGCAGCACCTACAACTACTGCTGCACCTACATCTGCAGCCCCTACTACTGTGCAACAACAACAGCAGTACCTACAACTACTGCTGCTCCGACAACGTGCAACCTACAACTACTGCTTCACCTACGACAGCAGCACCTACTACTGTTGTAACAACAACAGCAGCACCTACAACTACTGCTGCTCCGACAACGTTGCAACCTACAACTACAGCTACACCTACAACTGCAGCCCTACTACTGTTGCAACAACAACAGCACCTACAACTACTGCTGCTCCGACAACGGTGCAACCTAAACCAGCTACACCTACAACTGCAGCCCTACTACTGTTGCAACAACAACAGCAGCACCTACAACTACTGCTGCTCCGACAACGGTGCAACCTACAACTACTGCTACACCTACAACTGCAGCCCCTACTACTGCTTCACCTACGACAGCAGCACCTACTACTGTTGTAACAACAACAGCCGCACCTACAACTACTGCTGCTCCAACAACGGTGCAACCTACAACTACTGCTACACCTACAACTGCAGCCCCTACTACTGTTGCAACAACAACAGCAGCACCTACAACTACTGCTGTTCCGACAACGGTGCAACCTACAACTACTGCTTCACCTACGACAGCAGCAACTACTACTGTTGTAACAACAACAGCAGCACCTACAACTACTGCTGCTCCGACAACGTTGCAACCTACAACTACAGCTACACCTACAACTGCAGCCCCTACTACTGTTGCAACAACAACAGCAGCACCTACAACTACTGCTGCTCCAACAACACTGCAACCTACAACAACTGCTGCACTTACGACAGCAGCACCTACTACTGTTGCAACAACAACAACAGCACCTACAACTACTGCTGTTCCGACAACGGTGCAACCTACAACTACTGCTGCACCTACGACAGCAGCACCTACTACTGTTGTAACAACAACAGCAGCCCCTACAACTACTGCTGCTCCAACAACACTGCAACCTACAACTACTGCTGCACCTACGACAGCAGCACTACTACTGTTGCAACAACAACAACAGCACCTACAACTACTGCTGTTCCGACAACGTGCAACCTACAACTACTGCTGCACCTACGACAGCAGCACCTACTACTGTTGCAACAACAACAGCAGCCCCTACAACTACTGCTGCTCCAACAACCTGCAACCTACAACTACTGCTGCACCTACGACAGCAGCACCTACTACTGTTGCAACAACAACAGCAGCACCTACAACTACTGCTGTTCCGACAACGGTGCAACCTACAACTACTGCTGCACACCTACGACAGCACACCTACTACTGTTGCAACAACAACAGCAGCACCTACAACGACTGCTGCTCCGACAACGGTGCAACCTACAACTACTGCTACACCTACAACTGCAAACCCTACTACTGTTGCAACAACAACAGCAGCACCTACAACTGTTGCAACAACAGCAGCACCTACAACTAGTGCTGCTCCGACAACGGTGCAACCTACAACTACTGCTTCACCTAAAACTGCAACACCTACTACTGTTGCAACAACAACAGCACCTACAACGACTGCTGCTCCGACAACGGTGCAACCTACAACTACTGCTACACCTACAACTGCAAACCCTACTACTGTTGCAACAACAACAGCAGCACCTACAACTACTGCTGCTCCAACAACACTGCAACCTACAACTACTGCTGCACTACGACGGCAGCCCCTACTACTGTTGCAACAACAACAGCAGCACCTACTACTGTTGTAACAACAACAGCAGCACCTACAACTACTGCTTCACCTACAACTGCAGCCCCTACTACTGTTGCACAACAACAGCAGCACCTACAACTACTGCTGCACCTACATCTGCAGCCCCTACTTATGTTGCAACAACACAGCAGTACCTACAACTACTGCTGCTCCGACAACGGTGCAACCTACAACTACTGCTTCACCTACGACAGCAGCACCTACTACTGTTGTAACAACAACAGCAGCACCTACAACTACTGCTGCTCCGACAACGTTGCAACCTACAACTACTGCTGCACCTACGACAGCAGCACCTACTACTGTTGCAACAACAACAGCAGCACCTACAACTACTGCTGTTCCGACAACGGTGCAACCTACAACTACTGCTGCACCTACGCAGCACCTACTACTGTTGCAACAACAACAGCAGCACCTACAACGACTGCTGCTCCGACAACGGTGCAACCTACAACTACTGCTACACCTACAACTGCAAACCCTACTACTGTTGCAACAACAACAGCAGCACCTACAACTGTTGCAACAACAACAGCAGCACCTACAACTAGTGCTGCTCCGACAACGGTGCAACCTACAACTACTGCTTCACCTAAAACTGCAGCACCTACTACTGTTGCAACAACAACAGCACCTACAACGACTGCTGCTCCGACAACGGTGCAACCTACAACTACTGCTACACCTACAACTGCAAACCCTACTACTGTTGCAACAACAACAGCAGCACCTACAACTACTGCTGCTCCAACAACACTGCAACCTACAACTACTGCTGCACCTACGACGGCAGCCCCTACTACTGTTGCAACAACAACAGCAGCACCTACTACTGTTGTAACAAACAACAGCAGCACCTACAACTACTGCTTCACCTACAACTGCAGCCCCTACTACTGTTGCAACAACAACAGCAGCACCTACAACTACTGCTGCACCTACATCTGCAGCCCCTACTTATGTTGTAACAACAACAGCAGCACCTACAACTACTGCTGCTCCGACAACGTTGCAACCTACAACTACTGCTACACCTACAACTGCAGCCCCTACTACTGTTGCAACAACAACAGCAGCACCTACAACTTCTGCTCTTCCGACAACGGTGCAACCTACAACTACTGCTTCACCTACGACAGCAGCACCTACTACTGTTGTAACAACAACAGCAGCACCTACAACTTCTGCTCTTCCGACAACGGTGCAACCTACAACTACTGCTTCACCTATGACAGCAGCAACTACTACTGTTGCAACAACAACAGCACCTACAACTACTGCTGCACCTACAACTGCAGCCCCTACTACTGTTGCAACAACAACAGCAACACCTACAACTACTGCTGCTCCGACAACGTTGCAACCTACAACTACTGCTTCACCTACAACTGCAGCCCCTACTACTGTTGCAACAACAGCAGCACCTACAACTACTGCTGCTCCATCAACACTGCAACCTACAACTACTGCTGCACCTACGACAGCAGCACCTACTACTGTTGTAAAAACAACAGCAGCACCTACAACTACTGCTGCCCCGACAACGGTGCAACCTACAACTACAGCTACACCTACAACTGCAGCCCCTACTACTGTTGCAACAACAACAGCATCACCTACAACTACTGCTGCACCTACAACTGCAGCCCCTACTACTGTTGCAACAACAACAGCAGCACCTACTACTGTTGTAACAACAACAGCAGCACCTACAACTACTGCTGCACCTACAACTGCAGCCCCCACTACTGTTGCAACAACAACAGCAGTAGCTACAACTACTGCTGTTCCGACAACGGTGCAACCTACAACTAGTGCTTCACCTACGACAGCAGCAGCTACTACTATTGCAACAACAACAGCACCTACAACTACTGCTGCTCCGACAACGGTGCAACCTACAACTACTACTACACCTACAACTGCAGCCCCTACTACTGTTGCAACAACAACAGCAGCACCTACAACTACTGCTTCACCTACAACTGCAGCCCCTACTACTGTTGCAACAACAACAGCACCTACAACTACTGCTGCTCCGACAACGGTGCAACCTACAACTACTGCTACACCTACAACTGCAGCCCCTACTACTGTTGCAACAACAACAGCAGCACCTACAACTACTGCTGTTCCGACAACGGTGCAACCTACAACTACTGCTTCACCTACGACAGCAGCACCTACTACTGTTGCAACAACAACAGCAGCACCTACAACTATTGCGGCTCCAACAACAGCAGCCCCTACTACTGTTGCAACAACAACAGCAGCACCTACAACTACTGCTGCTCCGTCAACGGTGCAACCTACAACTACTGCTTCACCTATAACTACTGCTGCTCTGACAACGGTGCAACCTACAACTAAAGCTACACCTACAACTACAGCCCCTACTACTGTTTGCAACAACAACAGCACATCCAGCTACTGCTGCTCCGACAACGGTGAAACCTACAACTACTGTTGCACCTACGACAGCAGCACCTACAATTGTTGCAACAACAACAGCAGCCCCTACTAATGTTGCAACAACAACAGCAGCACCTACAACTACTGCTGCTCTGTCAACGGTGCAACCTACAACTACTGCTTCACCTACAACTACTGCTGCTCCGACAACGGTGAAACCTACAACTACTGTTGCACCTACAACTACAGCCCCTACTACTGTTTTAACAACAACATTAGCACCTACTTCTGTTGCAACAACTACAGCAGCACCTACAACTACTGCTGCTCCGACAATGGTGCAACCTACAACTACTGCTGTAACAACTACAGCAGCACCTACAACTACTGCTGCTCCGACAACGGTGCAACCTACAACTACTACTACATCTACAACTGCAGCCCCGACTACTGTTGCAACAACAACAGCAGCACCTACAACTACTACTGCTCCGACAACGGTGCAACCTACAACTACTACTACATCTACAACTGCAGCCCCGACTACTGTTGCAACAACAACAGCAGAACCTACAACTACTGCTGCTCCGACAACAGTGCCACCTACATCTACTGCTACACCAACGACAGCAGCACCTATTACTGTTGCAACAACAACAACAGCAGCACCTACACTGTTGCAACAACAACAGCAGCACCTACAACCACTGCTGCACCTACAACTGCAGCCCCTACTACTGTTGCAACAACAACAGCAGCACCTACAACTACTTCTGCTCCGACAACGGTGCAACCTACAACTACTGCTTCACCTACAACTGTAGACCCTACTACAGTTGCAACAACAACAGCAGCATCAACAACTACTTCTGCTCCGACAACGGTGCAACCTACAACTACTACTACATCTACAACTGCAGCCCTTATTACTTTTGCAACAACAACAGCAGCACCTACAACTACTGCTAATCCGACAATGGTGCCACCTACAACTACTGCTGCACTTACAACTGCAGCCCCTACTACTGTTGCAACAACAACAGCAGCACCTACAACTGTTGCAACAACAACAGCAGCACCTACAACTACTGCTGCTCCGACAACGGTGCAACCTACAACTACTGCGACACCTACAACTGCAGCCCCTACTACACTTGCAACAACAACAGCAGCACCTACAACTACTCGTGCTCTGACAACGGTGCAACCTACAACTACTGCTACACCTACAACTGCAGTCCCTACTACTGTTACAACAACAACAGCAGCACCTACAACTACTACTGCACCTAGGACAGCAGCACCTACTACTGTTGCAACGACAACAGCAGCACCTATAACTAATGCTGCTCCGACAACAGTGCATCCTACAACTACTGCTGCACCTACAACTGCAGCCCCTATTACTGTTGCAACAACAACAGCATCACCTACAACTACTGCTGATAAAACAACGGTGCAACCTACAACTACTGCTACACCTACAACTGCAGCCCCTACTACTGTTGCAACAACAACAGCAGGACCTACAACTGCTGCTGCTCAGACAATATTGCCACCTACAACTACTGCTGCACTTACAACTGCAGCCCCTATTACTTTTGCAACAACAACAGCAGCAGTATTTGTAGGTGCTGTTGCAACGTTGCAACCTACAACTACTGCTTCACCTACACTGCAGCCCCTACTACTGTTGCAACAACAACAGCAGCACCTACTACTGTTGCAACAACAACTGCAGTACCTACAACTACTGCTGCTCCGACAATAGTGCAACGTACAACTACAGCTTCACCTACAACTTCAGCCCCTACTACTGTTGCAACAACAACAGCAGCATTTGTAGGTGCTGTTGCAACGTTGCAACCTACAACTACTGCTTCACCTACAACTGCAGCCCCTACTACTGTTGCAACAACAACAGCAGCACCTACTACTGTTGCAACAACAACTGCAGTACCTACAACTACTGCTGCTCCGACAATAGTGCAACGTACAACTACTGCTTCACATACAACTGCAGCCCCTACTACTGTTGCAACAACAACAACAGCAGCACCTACAACTACAGCTGCTCCGACAACGGTGCAACCTATAACTACTGCTACACATATAACTGCAGCCCCTACTACTGTTGCAACAACAACAACAACAGCAAAACGTACTAGTGTTGCAACAACAACAGCAGCACCTACAACTACTAATGCTCCGACAACGGTGCAACCTACAACTACTGCTACACCTACAACTGCAGCCCCTACTACTGTTGCAACCACAGCAGCAACACCTACAACAACTGCTGCTTCTACAACGGTGCAACCTACAACTACTGCTGCTCTGACAACAGTGCAACTTACAACTACTGCTGCACCTACGACAACTGCAACTACGACAGCAGCACCTACTACTATTGCGACGACAGCAGCAGCACCTACAAATACTGCTACTCCGACAACGGTGCAACCTACAACTACTGCTTCAATTACGACAGCAGCACCTACAACAGCATCACTTACGACAGCCGCATCCACTACTGTTGATCCAACAACATTAGCACGAACTACTGCTGCTCCAACAACGGTGCAACCTACAACTACTGCTACACCTACAACTTCAGCCCCTACTACTGTTGCAAATACAACAGCAGCACCTAGAACTACTGCTGCACCTACGCACAACTGCACCTATAACAGCAGCACCTACTACAGTTGCAACAACAACAGCAGCACCTACAACTACTGCTGTTCCGACAATGATGCAACCTACAACTTCTGCTGCACCTACGACAACAGCCCCTGAAACCATTATATTCTCTCAGCAGAATTTAAAGAATTGGCTTTTTCACCTGCCCTCACCGACTCCAACACCGATGAATACAAAGCACTTGAAAGATCAGCTCTAAATGCGGTGAGAGCATTTCCAAAACATACATCTGTTATTGATTGCATAAGCAATTTGAAAAAGATGATGAAAAGAATGTGTTTGCCCAAAGAATACCTTTTTTTTAAATAACAAGATAAATTCAGTTGAACTGTTATAATTTCATTTAGGGAAAAATGTGCTTGAAATGTACTTTATGTTCTTTGAATGTTGCTTTCTTTTTGCAGGTAACAATAGATACAGAAGCAAGTATCTGAACACGTTTTCCCACTGCATTTTGAAACAATTCAGGTAAATGAAAAATCATAGTGTGCTTCTCTGATTGAACTCTACATGAAGGATTGATAACTTAACATTGGTAACTTCCAATCTTGATGGAATCATAACCACCAATTTAACAAAGCAACAGGATCATATAATTTCATAATATAACACTTCTTCCTCTCTTTTCTATGATACAGTGTCTTAAATCCACCACAAGACAACAAAGCTCAAGCAACGATGGGGGTTGTGTTCCATGGGACTACTGCCATTGCAGATCTCCCACAGAATGATGTTGTTGCTCAAACCTTAGTAGAAGCTCTGAATAATTCCACCAATAGTCCTAATCTGAGCATTAATCCTGCTTCAGTCAAAGTATTAGGTAAGTTAACACATCACAATGAATCGTCCTTTCTGATCAGTGAATTTATCATTTGGTTAGTACTAACATATCCTTTTAAATATGAATTTGTTTCACAGCAAGTCCAGTTCAGATCAGATTACGACTGCTCCACCTACAACCACACCATCCGCAGCAACAACAACACCTGCAGCCCCTGAACCCACTTATATTCTCTCAGCAAAATTTAAAGGACTGGCTTTTTCACCTGCCCTCACTGACTCCAACAGCGATGATTACAAAGTACTTGAAACAGCAGCTCTAAATGCGGTGAGAGCATTTTCAAAATAAACATCTGTTATTGATTGCAGAAGCAATGTGAAAAAGATGATTGAACAGAATATGTTTGACCAAAGAATAACTTTTTTTAAATAAAATGATAAATTCAGTTGACCTGGTGTTATTTCATTTAGGGAAAAGTGTGCTTGAAATGTACTTATAGTCTTTGAATGTTGCTTTCTTTTCACAGTGCAACAAGAAATACAGAAGCATGTTTCCAAACACGTTTTCCCACTGCATTTTGAAAAACTTCAGGTAAATTAAAAATCAAAGTGTGCTTCTCTGATTGAATTCTATATGAAGGATTGAGAACTTAACATTGGTAACTTCCAATCGTGATGGAATCATAACCACCTATTTAAAAAAGATACAGGATCATCTAATTATAATATAACACTTCTTCCTCTCTTTTCTATGATACAGTGCCTTAAATCCACCAAAAGACAACGAAACTCAAGCAACTGTGGGGATTGTGTTCCATGGGACTACTGCCATTGCAGAGCTCCCACAGAATTATGTTGTTGCTCAAACCTTAGTAGAAGCTCTGAATAATTCCACCAATACTCCGAACCTGAGCATTAACCCTGCTTCAGTGAAAGTATTAGGTAAGTAAACAAATCACAATGAATCGTCCTTTCTTATCAGTGAATTCAACATTTGGTTAGTACTAACATATCCTTTTTAATATGTATTTGTTTCACAGCAAGTCCAGTTCAAGATCCGATTACGACTGCTCCACCTACAACCACACCATCCACAGCAACAACAACACCTGCAGCCCCTGAACCCACTTATATTCTCTCAGCAGAATTTAAAGGACTGGCTTTTTCCCTGCCCTCACTGACTCCAACAGCGATGAATACAAAGCACTTGAAACAGCAGCTCTAAATGCGGTGAGAGCATTTTCAAAATAAACATCTGTTATTGATTGCAGAAGCAATGTGAAAAAGATGATTGAACAGAATATGTTTGACCAAAGAATAACTTTTTTTTAAATAAAATGATAAATTCAGTTGACCTGGTGTTATTTCATTTAGGGAAAAGTGTGCTTGAAATGTACTTATAGTCTTTGAATGTTGCTTTCTTTTCACAGTGCAACAAGAAATACAGAAGCATGTTTCCAAACACGTTTTCCCACTGCATTTTGAAAAACTTCAGGTAAATTAAAAATCAAAGTGTGCTTCTCTGATTGAATTCTATATGAAGGATTGAGAACTTAACATTGCTTCCAATCGTGATGGAATCATAACCACCTATTTAAAAAAGATACAGGATCATATACTTTATAATATAACACTTCTTCCTCTCTTTTCTATGATACAGTGCCTTAAATCCACCAAAAGACAACGAAACTCAAGCAACTGTGGGGATTGTGTTCCAGGGACTACTGCCATTGCAGAGCTCCCACAGAATTATGTTGTTGCTCAAACCTTAGTAGAAGCTCTGAATAATTCCACCAATACTCCGAACATGAGCATTAACCCTGCTTCAGTGAAAGTATTAGGTAAGTAAACAAATCACAATGAATCGTCCTTTCTTATCAGTGAATTTAACATTTGGTTAGTACTAACATATCCTTTTAATATGTATTTGTTTCACAGCAAGTCCAGTTCAAGATCCGATTACGACTGCTCCACCTACAACCACACCATCCACAGCAACAACAACACCTGCAGCCCCTGAACCCACTTATATTCTCTCAGCAGAATTTAAAGGACTGGCTTTTTCCCTGCCCTCACTGACTCCAACAGCGATGAATACAAAGCACTTGAAACAGCAGCTCTAAATGCGGTGAGAGCATTTTCAAAATAAACATCTGTTATTGATTGCAGAAGCAATGTGAAAAAGATGATTGAACAGAATATGTTTGACCAAAGAATAACTTTTTTTTAAATAAAATGATAAATTCAGTTGACCTGGTGTTATTTCATTTAGGAAAAGTGTGCTTGAAATGTACTTATAGTCTTTCAATGTTGCTTTCTTTTCACAGTGCAACAAGAAATACAGAAGCATGTTTCCAAACACGTTTTCCCACTGCATTTTGAAACACTTCAGGTAAATTAAAAATCAAAGTGTGCTTCTCTGATTGAATTCTATATGAAGGATTGAGAACTTAACATTGGTAACTTCCAATCGTGATGGAATCATAACCACCTATTTAAAAAAGAAACAGGATCATCTAATATATAATATAACACTTCTTCCTCTCTTTTCTATGATACAGTGCCTTAAATCCACCAAAAGACAACGAAACTCAAGCAACTGTGGGGATTGTGTTCCAAGGGACTACTGCCATTGCAGATCTCCCACAGAATTATGTTGTTGCTCAAACCTTAGTAGAAGCTCTGAATAATTCCACCAATACTCCGAACATGAGCATTAACCCTGCTTCAGTGAAAGTATTAGGTAAGTAAACAAATCACAATGAATCGTCCTTTCTTATCAGTGAATTTAACATTTGGTTAGTACTAACATATCCTTTTTAATATGTATTTGTTTCACAGCAAGTCCAGTTCAAGATCCGATTACGACTGCTCCACCTACAACCACACCATCCACAGCAACAACAACACCTGCAGCCCCTGAACCCACTTATATTCTCTCAGCAGAATTTAAAGGACTGGCTTTTTCCCCTGCCCTCACTGACTCCAACAGCGATGAATACAAAGCACTTGAAACAGCAGCTCTAAATGCGGTGAGAGCATTTTCAAAATAAACATCTGTTATTGATTGCAGAAGCAATGTGAAAAAGATGATTGAACAGAATATGTTTGACCAAAGAATAACTTTTTTTTTAAATAAAATGATAAATTCAGTTGACCTGGTGTTATTTCATTTAGGAAAAAGTGTGCTTGAAATGTACTTATAGTCTTTCAATGTTGCTTTCTTTTCACAGTGCAACAAGAAATACAGAAGCATGTTTCCAAACACGTTTTCCCACTGCATTTTGAAACACTTCAGGTAAATTAAAAATCAAAGTGTGCTTCTCTGATTGAATTCTATATGAAGGATTGAGAACTTAACATTGGTAACTTCCAATCGTGATGGAATCATAACCACCTATTTAAAAAAGAAACAGGATCATCTAATATTATAATATAACACTTCTTCCTCCTTTTCTATGATACAGTGCCTTAAATCCACCAAAAGACAACGAAACTCAAGCAACTGTGGGGATTGTGTTCCAAGGGACTACTGCCATTGCAGAGCTCCCACAGAATTATGTTGTTGCTCAAACCTTAGTAGAAGCTCTGAATAATTCCACCAATAGCCCTAACCTGAGCATTAATCCTGCTTCAGTGAAAGTATTAGGTAAGTTAACACATCACAATGAATCGTCCTTTCTTATCAGTGAATTCAACATTTGGTTAGTACTAACATATCCTTTTCAATATGTATTTGTTTCACAGCAAGTCCAGTTCAAGATCCGATTACGACTGCTCCACCTACAACCACACCATCCACAGCAACAACAACACCTGCAGCCCTGAACCCACTTATATTCTCTCAGCAGAATTTAAAGGACTGGCTTTTTCCCTGCCCTCACTGACTCCAACAGCGATGAATACAAAGCACTTGAAACAGCAGCTCTAAATGCGGTGAGAGCATTTTCAAAATAAACATCTGTTATTGATTGCAGAAGCAATGTGAAAAAGATGATTGAACAGAATATGTTTGACCAAAGAATAACTTTTTTTTTAAATAAAATGATAAATTCAGTTGACCTGGTGTTATTTCATTTAGGAAAAAGTGTGCTTGAAATGTACTTATAGTCTTTCAATGTTGCTTTCTTTTCACAGTGCAACAAGAAATACAGAAGCATGTTTCCAAACACGTTTTCCCACTGCATTTTGAAAAACTTCAGGTAAATTAAAAATCAAAGTGTGCTTCTCTGATTGAATTCTATATGAAGGATTGAGAACTTAACATTGGTAACTTCCAATCGTGATGGAATCATAACCACCTATTTAAAAAAGAAACAGGATCATCTAATATAATAATATAACACTTCTTCCTCTCTTTTCTATGATACAGTGCCTTAAATCCACCAAAAGACAACGAAACTCAAGCAACTGTGGGGATTGTGTTCCAGGGACTACTGCCATTGATCTCCCACAGAATTATGTTGTTGCTCAAACCTTAGTAGAAGCTCTGAATAATTCCACCAATAGCCCTAACCTGAGCATTAATCCTGCTTCAGTGAAAGTATTAGGTAAGTTAAACATCACAATGAATCGTCCTTTCTTATCAGTGAATTCAACATTTGGTTAGTACTAACATATCCTTTTAATATGTATTTGTTTCACAGCAAGTCCAGTTCAAGATCCGATTACGACTGCTCCACCTACAACCACACCATCCACAGCAACAACAACACCTGCAGCCCCTGAACCCACTTATATTCTCTCAGCAGAATTTAAAGGACTGGCTTTTTCCCTGCCCTCACTGACTCCAACAGCGATGATACAAAGCACTTGAAACAGCAGCTCTAAATGCGGTGAGAGCATTTTCAAAATAAACATCTGTTATTGATTGCAGAAGCAATGTGAAAAAGATGATTGAACAGAATATGTTTGACCAAAGAATAACTTTTTTTTTAAATAAAATGATAAATTCAGTTGACCTGGTGTTATTTCATTTAGGAAAAAGTGTGCTTGAAATGTACTTAGTCTTTCAATGTTGCTTTCTTTTCACAGTGCAACAAGAAATACAGAAGCATGTTTCCAAACACGTTTTCCCACTGCATTTTGAAACACTTCAGGTAAATTAAAAATCAAAGTGTGCTTCTCTGATTGAATTCTATATGAAGGATTGAGAACTTAACATTGGTAACTTCCAATCGTGATGGAATCATAACCACCTATTTAAAAAAAAACAGGATCATCTAATATTATAATATAACACTTCTTCCTCTCTTTTCTATGATACAGTGCCTTAAATCCACCAAAAGACAACGAAACTCAAGCAACTGTGGGGATTGTGTTCCAAGGGACTACTGCCATTGCAGAGCTCCCACAGAATTATGTTGTTGCTCAAACCTTAGTAGAAGCTCTGAATAATTCCACCAATAGCCCTAACCTGAGCATTAATCCTGCTTCAGTGAAAGTATTAGGTAAGTTAACACATCACAATGAATCGTCCTTTCTTATCAGTGAATTCAACATTTGGTTAGTACTAACATATCCTTTTCAATATGTATTTGTTTCACAGCAAGTCCAGTTCAAGATCCGATTACGACTGCTCCACCTACAACCACACCATCCACAGCAACAACAACACCTGCAGCCCCTGAACCCACTTATATCTCTCAGCAGAATTTAAAGGACTGGCTTTTTCCCCTGCCCTCACTGACTCCAACAGCGATGAATACAAAGCACTTGAAACAGCAGCTCTAAATGCGGTGAGAGCATTTTCAAAATAAACATCTGTTATTGATTGCAGAAGCAATGTGAAAAAGATGATTGAACAGAATATGTTTGACCAAAGAATAACTTTTTTTTTAAATAAAATGATAAATTCAGTTGACCTGGTGTTATTTCATTAGGGAAAAGTGTGCTTGAAATGTACTTATAGTCTTTGAATGTTGCTTTCTTTTCACAGTGCAACAAGAAATACAGAAGCATGTTTCCAAACACGTTTTCCCACTGCATTTTGAAAAACTTCAGGTAAATTAAAATCAAAGTGTGCTTCTCTGATTGAATTCTATATGAAGGATTGAGAACTTAACATTGGTAACTTCCAATCGTGATGGAATCATAACCACCTATTTAAAAAAGAAACAGGATCATCTAAATTATAATAAACACTTCTTCCTCTCTTTTCTATGATACAGTGCCTTAAATCCACCAAAAGACAACGAAACTCAAGCAACTGTGGGGATTGTGTTCCATGGGACTACTGCCATTGCAGACTCCCACAGAATTATGTTGTTGCTCAAACCTTAGTAGAAGCTCTGAATAATTCCACCAATACTCCGAACCTGAGCATTAACCCTGCTTCAGTCAAAGTATTAGGTAAGTAAACACATCACAATGAATCGTCCTTTCTATCAGTGAATTAACATTTGGTTAGTACTAACATATCCTTTTAATATGTATTTGTTTCACAGCAAGTCCAGTTCAAGATCCGATTACGACTGCTCCACCTACAACCACACCATCCACAGCAACAACAACACCTGCAGCCCCTGAACCCACTTATATTCTCTCAGCAGAATTTAAAGAAGTGGCTTTTTCACCTGCCCTCACTGACTCCAACAGCGATGAATACAAAGCACTTGAAACAGCAGCTCTAAATGCGGTGAGAGCATTTTCAAAATAAACATCTGTTATTGATTGCAGAAGCAATGTGAAAAAGATGATTGAACAGAATATGTTTGACCAAAGAATAACTTTTTTTAAATAAAATGATAAATTCAGTTGACCTGTTGTAATTTCATTTAGGAAAAATGTGCTTGAAATGTACTTATAGTCTTTGAATGTTGCTTTCTTTTCACAGTGAACAATGAATACAGAAGCATGTTTCCAAACACGTTTTCCCACTGCATTTTGAAAAACTTCAGGTAAATTAAAAATCAAAGTGTGCTTCTCTGATTGAATTCTATATGAAGGATTGAGAACTTAACATTGGTAACTTCCAATCGTGATGGAATCATAACCACCTATTTAAAAAAGAAACAGGATCATCTAATATATAATATAACACTTCTTCCTCTCTTTCTATGATACAGTGCCTTAAATCCACCAAAAGACAACGAAACTCAAGCAACTGTGGGATTGTGTTCCAAGGGACTACTGCCATTGCAGATCTCCCACAGAATTATGTTGTTGCTCAAACCTTAGTAGAAGCTCTGAATAATTCCACCAATAGCCCTAACCTGAGCATTAATCCTGCTTCAGTGAAAGTATTAGGTAAGTAACACATCACAATGAATCGTCCTTTCTTATCAGTGAATTCAACATTTGGTTAGTACTAACATATCCTTTTCAATATGTATTTGTTTCACAGCAAGTCCAGTTCAAGATCCGATTACGACTGCTCCACCTACAACCACACCATCCACAGCAACAACAACACCTGCAGCCCCTGAACCCACTTATATTCTCTCAGCAGAATTTAAAGAAGTGGCTTTTTCACCTGCCCTCACTGACTCCAACAGCGATGAATACAAAGCACTTGAAACAGCAGCTCTAAATGCGGTGAGAGCATTTTCAAAATAAACATCTGTTATTGATTGCAGAAGCAATGTGAAAAAGATGATTGAACAGAATATGTTTGACCAAAGAATAACTTTTTTTTAAATAAAATGATAAATTCAGTTGACCTGTTGTAATTTCATTGTTAAAAATGTGCTTGAAATGTACTTATAGTCTTTGAATGTTGCTTTCTTTTCACAGTGTAACAATGAATACAGAAGCATGTTTCCAAACACGTTTTCCCACTGCATTTTGAAAAACTTCAGGTAAATGAAAAATCAAAGTGTGCTTCTCTGATTGAATTCTACATAAAGGGTTGAGAACTTAACATTGGTAACTTCCAATCGTGATGTTATCATAACCACATATTTAAAAAAAAGAAACAGGATCATCTAATATTATAATATAACACTTCTTCCTCTCTTTTCTATGATACAGTGCCTTAAATCCACCAAAAGAAAACGAAACTCAAGCAACTGTGGGGATTGTGTTCCATGGGACTACTGCCATTGCAGAGCTCCCACAGAATGATGTTGTTGCTCAAACCTTAGTAGAAGCTCTGAATAATTCCACCAATAGTCCAACCTGAGCATTAATCCTGCTTCAGTCAAAGTATTAGGTAAGTAAACATAACAAATTATTTTACCATCATCATTTTGTAATACATTTGGAATAGAATGTGCCGCTCAAGCTCAGTTCATAAATAAGTCAGCAACTGAACTCATACTGAAAACCTCAACAATATTCAGTGTTGTACAGTCCTATCCATGCATGACGAGCTCTTCTCCAAACTATCTTATATTCAGTAAGAAAGCTTTTTAAGTGAATAATCTCTTATTTACTGATATATATCGTTACTCATCATTCACTAAATAAGATAATAGAATGTTTGCAAAGGCTACTTTTTGAAATCCTTTTATTATGGTTCTTATTGGTCTGTGAAACTGTAACCAAAGTACATTTTACATCATACAAGGATAAATATATCCTTTGAGTGTTTGCACTAAAATGTATTCACATATTGTTAATATATTTGTTTTACAGCAAGTCCAGTGCCAGATATAATTACAACTGATGCACCAGCAACCACACCAACTGCAGCAGCAACAAACACAGCAGCCCCGGATCATAATTATGTTCTAGACATAGAATTGATAGGAGAACCTTTTTCCCCTGCCCTCACTAACACCAGCAGCAAGGAATACAAAGCACTTGAAAAAAGAATTTTAAATGCGGTGAGTGCATTTTCAAATCGCACAAATGTAAAATGAATTGGTTTGAACGTGAATGAACAATCGGATGGAAAGTTTAAGATGTCAATGAATACTAATCATGGCCTTTTAATGTTGCATATCTTCATAATTGCCTTTAGAAAACTGTGCTTGAAAGCTAATCCTTCAATGTTGTTTCTTTTTGCAGTGTGGTGAAATATACAGAAAAACATATCCCGAAACATTTTCCCACTGCCTTTTGAAAGAATTCCGGTAAATAAATATTTGTGATTTGAGTTCTTCTCTGACTATTTATTAATATAGAGTTCAACATGTGTATCTTCTAATATTGGTAGTTAATCATACATATCAAAAGACAATATTATAATCTCATATTACTTTCCTCATTTTGTTTCTGATACAGTGCCTCAAATGTAACACGAGTTACTGAAACTCGGGCGACTTTTGCAGCTGTGTTCCATGGGAATACTTCTTATGCAGATCTCCCAATGAATTCTGCTGTTATTAAAGATTCGTACAAGCTGTCAATAATTCCGACAATGCCTTCAACTTGAGCATAAATCCCAACTCAGTCATGATATTAAGTAAGTATCCACAACACAATATTTAGTCATTTTGAGATCGTAAAACATATAGAAAACATGAGGTTCTTATGCTCTGTTTATAAATAAATCACCTAAATGATTCTACTTTGAAACTAAATGAAGGTAAAGATTATTGAAGACAACATCCAAGCATGATAAGCAATTAGCTTAACTACCTTGTATTTAAAAATAATAATGGAATTGTTATTAACTGCACTGTTTTTTCAAATCAGCTACTTCAAAATTAAATGATATGACTCTGCTAAACCAATTTTTGTTTTACAGGAAGTCCAGTTCCAGATCCGATTACAACTGATGCACCAGCAACCACACCAGCGGTAGCAGCAACAAACACAGCAGCCCCAGATCATAATTATGTTCTAGACATACAATTGATAGGAGAAGCTTTTTCCCCTGCCCTCACTAACACCAGCAGCAAGGAATACAAAGCACTTGAAAAAAGAATTTTAAATGCGGTGAGTGCATTTTCAAATCACACAAATGTAAATGAATTGGTTTGAACGTGAATGAACAATCGGATGGAAAGTTTAAGATGTCAATGAAAGCTAATCATGGCCTTTTAATGTTGCATATCTTCATAATTGCCTTTTAGAAAACTGTGCTTGAAAGCTAATCCTTCAATGTTGTTTCTTTTTGCAGTGTGGTGAAATATACAGAACAAAATATCCCAAAACCTTTTCCCACTGCCTTTTGAAAGAATTCCGGTAAATAAATATTTGTGATTTGAGTTCTTCTCTGACTATTTATTAATATAGAGTTCAACATGTGTATCTTCTAATATTGGTAGTTAATCATACATATCAAAAGACAATATTATAATCTCATATTACTTTCCTCATTTTGTTTCTGATACAGTGCCTCAAATGTAACACGAGTTACTGAAACTCGGGCGACTTTTGCAGCTGTGTTCCATGGGAATACTTCTTATGCAGATCTCCCAATGAATTCTGCTGTTATTAAAGAATTCGTACAAGCTGTCAATAATTCCGACAATGCCTTCAACTTGAGCATAAATCCCACCTCAGTCATGATATTAGTAAGTATCCACAACACAATATTTAGTCATTTTAGATCGTAAAACATATAGAAAACATGAGGTTCTTATGCTCTGTTTATAAATAAATCACCTAAATGATTCTACTTTGAAACTAAATGAAGGTAAAGATTATTGAAGACAACATCCAAGCATGATAAGCAATTCGCTTAACTACCTTGTATTTAAAAATAATAATGGAATTGTTATTAACTGCACTGTTTTTTCAAATCAGCTACTTCAAAATTAATGATATGACTCTGCTAAACCAATTTTTGTTTTACAGGAAGTCCAGTTCCAGATCCGATTACAACTGATGCACCAGCAACCACACCAGCGTAGCAGCAACAAACACAGCAGCCCCGGATCATAATTATGTTCTAGACATACAATTGATAGGAGAAGCTTTTTCCCCTGCCCTCACTAACACCAGCAGCAAGGAATACAAAGCACTTGAAAAAAGAATTTTAAATGCGGTGAGTGCATTTTCAAATCACACAAATGTAAATGAATTGGTTTGAACGTGAATGAACAATCGGATGGAAAGTTTAAGTGTCAATGAAAGCTAATCATGGCCTTTTAATGTTGCATATCTTCATAATTGCCTTTTAGAAAACTCTGCTTGAAAGCTAATCCTTCAATGTTGTTTCTTTTTGCAGTGTGGTGAAATATACAGAACAAAATATCCCAAAACCTTTTCCCACTGCCTTTTGAAAGAATTCCGGTAAATAAATATTTGTGATTTGAGTTCTTCTCTGACTATTTATTAATATAGAGTTCAACATGTGTATCTTCTAATATTGGTAGTTAATCATACATATCAAAAGACAATATTATAATCTCATATTACTTTCCTCATTTGTTTCTGATGCAGTGCCTCAAATGTAACACGAGCTACTGAAACTCGGGCGACTTTTGAAGCTGTGTTCCATGGGAATACTTCTTATGCAGATCTCCCAATGAATTCTGCTGTTATTAAAGAATTCGTACAAGCTGTCAGTAATTCCGACAATGCCTTCAACTTGAGCATAAATCCCACTCAGTCATGATATTAGGTAAGTATCCACAACACAATATTTAGTCATTTTCAGATCGCAAAAAAATATAGAAAACATGAGCTTCTTATGCTCTGTTTATAAATAAATCACCTAAATGATTCTACTTTGAAACTAAATGAAGGTACAGATTATTGAAGACAACATCCAAGCATGATAATCGATTATCTTAACTACCTTGTATTTAAAACCAAAATAATAATATTAAAGGAATTGTTATTAACTGCACTGGTTTTTCAAATTAGCTAGTTCAAAACTAGATTATATGACTGCTAAACCGATTTTTGTTTTACAGACAGTCCAGTGACAGATCCAACTACAGCTCCCACACCTAGACCTGCTGCACCTAACACTGTTGCAGCTGCGACTACTACTACTACTGCTGCACCCATAACTGAAGCACTCGTTATAAAAAGGGTGATATTCAGTTCCCTTCTCACCGACTTTACAAGTGACTTGCTGAATCCATCATCTACAGCTTATATAAATCGGGCAGCGAAGATTAAAGAACAGGTACGTCTCACTCTAAGAATGATATCTGAATATTGAATAAGGACAGCTCAAGTACACACTGTCACACTCAAAGAATACAATAAATAAAAACTCACAAAACAGTCAATATATAATATATTTTCGTACTTACATTTCCAGAATGAATTGTTGACAGAGATGTATATGACGACAAATAAATGCTCTCATATGTTCACAGTTCAATGTTAATGTAAATGTCGAGAGTAAAGTAAAAAGTTGTATACCTTTGTATTTTCCTCTGTTTACAAACTGTTTCCTGTTTCTGCAGCTTACACCTGTTTTTAAAAGGGAATTCCCTTCATTCAAGTTCTTGGAAGTGAAATCATTCAGGTAATTTTTTATGACATATCGAGTGACAGTTAATGAATAGTGGCCTAAATCTGATATTTCAAACATTAATGATTTTTTCTTCTGCAGTAATGGATCGATCGTCAACAACATGGACCTCAGCTTTTCAAGCACATCTGTTCCTAATAACGATCAGATAGCGCAGGTCTTAATGAGCGCAGCTGCAAGCATCATCGGCTTCGACATTGAAGGCAGCTTCCTCAACCTGAATGGCATTTGTAAGTCAAACTGAGTTAATCAACAGTGCAGTCAAAAGATGCACACTTGTTTAACTAAAGTTTGTTTCGTTCTTCTCCTTTCAGATTCAAGTGGAGTGAGCCATTACATCAGTCCGATCACTGCATCCTTCCTAGTACTGTTGTCATGGCTACTGTCCAGCCAATGGCCGTAGTGCCACTCATTTGAGAAATGACTCCGGTGTAACAACATAACATTGGGATGTAAGGCAATAATTGCACTAATAATAATTAATCTTGCTCCAGTAAGTACTTTCCTTTAGCATCATTTTTCTTAGTGAAGGTTATTTAAATGCTATATGTTTTAGTTTTGGAAGTAACAAATGCAGCTCCTTGTGGGTTACACTTTCCAACTCAGAACAAATGCATACTGTTTTATAATCATATTCTTTGTATGTCATAGCAATGCACTGTTAATTTTCTTATTTATACACACTATTTATTTATATAATCATGCACACTGTATTCTGTTAGATTTCCTGTTTGCTAAATTATTTCTGTATGAAACTAACAATGACCAGAATACAACTATTCTAAGAAATGCATGTGTCTCTCTTTTCCTTTTTGTAATTGTTGGTGTGTAAATCAATAATCAGGCAGGTTTAATGTAAGGCAAGGCAAGTTTATTTATATAGCACCTTTCAACACAAGGCAATTCAAAGTGCTTTACAAAAAGGAAAGACATTAAGAAAATGGCATTTAAAAACAGTCATTAAAAAGCAAAAATAATAAAATAAACATTAAAAGAAAAAATACATGAATAAAAGTTAAAGTGCAGTTTAAGATATGAATAGTTCAATGAAAAGCAGCGGCAAAAAGAAAAGTCTTCAGCCTGGATTTAAAAGTAGTCAGAGTTGCAGCGGACCTGCAGATTTCTGGAGTTTGTTCCAGATATTTGGAGCATAATAACTGAATGCTGCTTCTCCATGTTTAGTTCTGACTCTGGGGACAGAAGGCAGACCCGTCCCAGAAGACCTGAGAGTTCTGGATGGTTCATAATGTAGCAGTAGATCAGAAATGTATTTTGGGCCCAAACCATTCAATGCTTTATAAACCAGCAGCAGTATTTTGAAATCAATTATTTGACATACAGGAAGCCAGTGTAAAGACTTCAGAACAGGAGTGATGTGATCCACTTTCTTAGTGTCAGTGAGGACTCGAGCAGCGGCGTTCTGAATCAGCTGCAGCTTTCTAATAGATTTTTTTGTGAGACCTGTGAAGACACCATTATAGTAGTCGAGTCTACTGAAGATAAAAGCATGGACAAGTTTTTCCAAATCCTGCTGTGACATTAGTCTTTTAATCCTAGATATATTCTTAACTGTTTTAATGTGACTGTTTGATGTGGGCTGGCATGATCCTTCCTGCAGCCATAAAAAAGACAACAAAGAAAATCTTAGAAAATAATAGTAATGATGATAATAACAATACTATTAGTATAACTATTCATAAAGTACTTATACAATTACAAAGTGCTTCTCACAATAAAAATAAAGAACATTACAATAACAACAATAAGAAATAAAAAACTAAGCATTAGAGAAGTTAAGAGAGAAGGAAATTATTAAATGGTGAAATGTTGTAAACAGTCCAACTTATAAATATGCTTTAGTAAATCTAATAGATTGAGGGATAAATTGCTGACATTCTGAGAGGCTGACTACAACAGTTAGGCTTAATGTCTCTTGATGAAGAAATATAAAGAAGCAGTTCCAATAGATGCTGTTGTAATAATCAAGTTGGAAAGGATATGATAGGTTCAGATTTCTGCCTTTTTGTGTTGGAGCATTTGGTTTATTGATTGCTGACAGCATGAAGAATTTCTACAAATATAAGAAAAACGTTTTGAATGTTACAAATCCCAGTTTTATTAAAATCACTAGCAATAAAGGATTTATTAAAACAGAGATAAAGCTAAAGCTTGAACTGTAAAACAACTTACCACTATTTACCTCTGTCAGGGATCTGATTAGAAGGGTTGACTATTAGGACAGCAAAGAGGTGGAGGAGGTCCATGTCACGTACAACCATTGGTAGATATAACACCTGAAAGAAAGATTAAGGAAATAAGACAAGACAGGAGGAAATATATCCTATTAGCTAAAAGACAATATCATATCAAGCTTTAGCTGTTTTACTCTTTTCAATTTACTGTTGCAAATGAAAATAAATAGGCTAAATTCACACTCAAAAACACAAATAACTGGTGTTGTACCTCGTAGAACACGTTCCACACACAGCAGCCAAGACCTGATTCCGGCAGGGCCCTTCGCTGCAAATCCTCTCCTCTTTCGCCACTGTTTCTTGTCGATCTCTACTGCCTCAGTCCGATAAAACAGAAATGCCCCAAAATAATCATCTTTAAAAGTAAAAAAAACGTTTACTCAACGTATATGTCTGACCCAACTAATGTATGTTTCGCATCTCCTCAACAATGTTCTGTATGGTTGAAGCAGGTAGTAAAAACTGTCCCTGCATTTCAGGTAGAATAAACAGACGTTTCTAAGAAAAAGATCACTGAAATGTTCTGACATATCCATATCATCTTCTTCTGTGCCTACCTCGTGCCCTTGTTGGCTTAAGTCATCTGATTCAGCTGGAATAGATGCTGACTGAGAAGAAGCAGCAGCTTCTCTGTATAAGTCACTGACTGTGCTCCCTGCAAAGTGTCTAGACTCGTTTGAGATGATTTTGAGAAATTTTGAGAGAGCGAAACGTCACGAAAGTATTCAAATAATCATATAATCCGTTCTTATTGTGCATCCATGGGCAAAGGTAAAACTCATGTAGTACTCAACACGTCACATGAACGTGCCGGGCGGCGCGGTCCCGTGGGTTAGATGCGCATTCATAATGCAGAGGAAAATAACTCTCAGAATAACGTTATTAGCACATTTTACATCTTGAGGACCGAATGTTTTTAATAAGGGCTATACAAATGTTCATACTGGGTAGTTTATTTTTGTTTAAAAAAAAAGAATCCAACGATTTACAGACGTCTCTTTCCCAATGTTAGTCAATGGGAAAAAGTCTTTCCGGGCCCAGCGGCTGATACGGAAGTGTAGTATCGCCGTTTGGCCACAACGAATATTTTCCTCAGAGTCCAGCACACTTCCTGGGGGCTTGCTCTGGAGGCTCGACTGCATGAGACGTTGAATTATCGCGGGACAAAGACGCCGGCAGCCTTGAGAGCGAGGCGGAGCAGTTTCTCTCCATGAGCTGCAGAAGCGAAATGCTTGATGGGAAACTACATGCTGGATATCGGCTGAGCGCTCATTGGTGGTTTTTTACCCCGTGCTGGTGATGAAACTCTCCAATTGGCTCCGCAAAAGTTTGTTGTTGTTTTGTGTCAGTTTTACGTCGCCACTTCCATTCACATTTTTCATCATTGTTCCACAATGTTTATCATCATGAAATTAATATCTATATATTTTATACTATACTTGCACTGCTTGCACCGTTTTCATACTTTATATAAGTTAGCATATTCATACACACCGTCAATACTGTTCATACTGCTCATGGCTACTGTGTATATCTAGTGTTTTCTATTCATACCCCTCACTGTTTATTCATCATTAAATTCATTCTATATTTTATTCTGTAGATTGTGTACATTACTTTTCACTTTACTGCTTTTTGCACTCCTGGTTAGAAGCTAAACTGCATTTCGTTGTCTCAGTACCTGTAATCTGTGCAATAACAATAAAGTTGAATCTAATCTTGAGCAGGAACAAATGTATGTACTTAGTACATATCTGACATTAACGATTAAACACATTTGTGCATTCTTTGTCAAGGTTGAGCGAAGCAGGCAGGACCCAAACGCAGATGTAACAGAAAATACGGTAACACTTTATTTTGATAGTCCATAGTTAACACTTTATAAGTCATCAGTTGACATTTAGTAGCATGTCAACAGTGCATCAGTTGACATGTATCAGTTGACATTCAACAGCACCGTTCAAACCGACAAGTAACTAAGCATTAGTTGACGATCAACAAATAAGCAACTAAAGTTTAGTTGATTATTACATTAAGCATTAGTTGATGATCAACAGATAAGCAACTTTAGAGTTTAGTTGACTATCTGTTGATCGTCAACTAATCTAGAGTTGACTATCAGTATACTTTTAGTAGGCATTCTCCACTAAGCGTTTGTAGGCATGTGTTAGGACTATCCAATTAAAGTGAAAAACAGTTGAGAACAGTAGAAAGTCTATAATCTATCAACAGAACACATACATTCATCCACTAACTCCAACCGTCCTCCCCCTGGTTCACGGACGACCTCCGCCCCATGAAAACCTGCAGAACTCTGTAATAACTTCTCTGCTTTCTTTAAGACCAAGATCGCAGAGATCAGAGCAACCATTACAGCCTCAACAGTAGCTCGGACCCCACCCACCTGCTCTCCCTTCATCAACGGCATCACCCTCTGCAGCTTCAACGAGGTGACGTCATCTGCACTGCTAGCCATCATAGGCAAATCGAAGCCTACCAGCTGCTCCCTACCCCATACCCACCCCTGCTAAAAACCTGTTCGCCAACCTTGGTTAATTTCCTGACAACACTCATCAACAAGTCACTACAGACTGGTGAGGTGCCTGTCCATTTCAAAACAGCAGTTGTCACCCCACTTTTGAAAAAAACAAATATCGACCGAGAACTCCTCTCCAACTACAGACTATCTCCAACCTCCCGTTCCTTGCCAAAGTACTTGAGAAGGTCGTGGCCGCACAGCTCCAGTCTCATCTGTCTGACAATAAAATGTATGAGACCTTCCAATCAGGTTTCCGCCCTGCACACAGCACAGAAACAGCCCTAATAAAAGTAGCCAACGACCTGCTGATGGCAGCCGACTCTGGGTCACCCAGCATCCTGGTCCTACTTGACCTGAGTGCAGCTTTCGACACAGTGGACCATACCATCCTCCTCCACCGCCTCGAGACCTACACCAGGGTGACGGACACGGCTCTGAAGTGGTTCTCCTGCTACCTCACCAACCGGAAGTACCACGTGGCTCTGGGGGGTTCCAGGTCTGATGACACCGCAGTGACATGCGGGGTCCCACAGGGCTCAGTGCTGGGGCCGATCCTGTTTTTAATCTATCTATTACCTCTGGGTCATATCATCAGACAACATAACATCAACTTCCACTGCTATGCTGACGACACCCAGGTCTATATCAAAACACAACCCAATACCACCAATACTATCCAAACACTAAACACCTGCCTGGAAGACATCCGCTCCTGGATGACCACCAACTACCTCCAGCTCAACAGCAGCAAGACTGAGGCAATCCTGATAGGCACCTCCGACCAGCTTGCCAAGGCCGCCAACATCAGCCCCTCCCTTGATGGTCAGCTCATTTCTCTCTCCTCCGTTGTCACCAACCTCGGTCTAAGGTTTGACCCCACTCTGTCTTTCCAAGCCCACATCAAACATATCACCAAGACCTCCTTCTTTCACCTGAAAAACATTTCCTGACTGAAGCCCTCACTCTCAACTGATGACACCAAAAAACTGGTTCATGCACTCGTCTTCTCAAGACTAGATTATTGCAATGCACTCCTCTCCGGTCTCCCAGCCAAATCCATCAACCGCCTGCAACTTGTCCAGAACAGTACAGCCAGAGTTCTCACCGGTACAAAAAGGTCCGCACACATAACCCCCATACTTGCACAACTACACTGGCTCCCAGTCCACTACAGGATCCAGTTTAAGGTTCTGCTCCTCACTTACAAAGCCCTGAATGGACAAAGCCCAAAATACCTCTGTGACCTCATCCGTACCCAGACATCTACCCGCTCTCTCGACGCTCCAGCCACGCTCCTCTTCTTTACATCCCCCGCACACGTCTCCGAACAATGGGAGACCGAGCCTTCTGCTCATTCGCCCCGCGCCTCTGGAACTCCCTCCCAGATCAGCTGAGATCTGCCCCTTCCACCGAGGTCTTCAAAACCGGCCTTAAGACCCTCTTCTTTCGGCAGGCCTTCCAATAAACTTTGAGCATGGTACACCTGGAGTATTGCCATTTTTATCGCTATCTCCGACTTTTATTTTATTTATTTATTTTAATTTATTTTATATTTAATTATTAATTTTTATTTAATTTAGTTTTAATAATTTGTATTATTATTATTATTATTATTATTTGTTTAATCTCTCAAATTGTATCAGTGTCCTTTGCTGTGAAGCGCTTCAGATTTGTCTTGGCAGATGAGAAGCGCTATATAATTATTATTATTATTATTATTATTATTATTAATTATATGCAACAGACATGGGAATAAAGCGAAATGTTTTGCACAACTGATCACGAACACTGGATAACTGAAGTCAATACCAGGCTATAAAGCACAGTAGAACAAACACTATATGCAGCATATCAGAGAAAGAAAGCTTTTTTATTTTAAGAATATACTACAAATATAGTAAAAACACTGAACAGTTGTGAAATGGTCAAAAATAAAGTTTGAAACACATTATCTACCAGCTGGTAGTCAATACCAGGCAAACGGAAATAAATCACTGCACTGCAGATTTGAACAGTTTAATAACTATAAATAAAATAAACAACGACACCTGACCAACAGAAGAACATTAAATTATTGATCTACCCTGAGGCCAAGGTCAACCGTTAAAGGTATAATATGTAGGAATTTCCTAAAAAACAATGTATAGATAGAAGTGTGTGATGGTGTCTGTATCTACAGAGACCCTGCCCTCTGCCTGTATTTTCTCTTCTCCTTTTATTTTGCTGTGTTCAGGACGTTTATGGGCGTCAGCAAAGAGCCTTTGGCTCCAATGTGTGTGTCTAACCCCCAGCCAATTACCAGGGTGTGCAGCTCCATCAGTAAACAACAGCAATTAGGCTACAGAAAGGTATGATCTTGATAAGTCTTACAAGTACACCATGTGTATATGTTCTTGCTAACCAGTAGGTCCACTCATAAGGAGAGCTGTTTTTTTAAGGTTTTCTCAGAACGATTCCCCCGCATACGCCAAACTTCCCTCTTGTATGTCTGCCATGCTCTCTCAATATTTTAGTATGTAGTCCTGTTTGTGGATCAACATAATTCTGGCTGTGGTTGACCCTGACATGCCTGTAGCCCTCTTGGGAAAGACTGGCATATGCTCTCCACTCATCACTCACAACAAGACTTTGAGGCTTGATATGCTTCTTGATGATGGGAACAAGGGTCTCCTTGTTTCTTCTCTTTACTAGGCGAAGAATGGGACGTCTGCTTGCAGCTTTGATCTCGAGTATACCAAACACCCAAGATCTCTTTCTTTTCCAGGTGTTACCAAAGCGTCCTCTTCCATACTACCAAAAAACAGTGTGAACATTATTACAAAATAATCTCTTGACTTTATGTTAATCAATCTATTGTTAGTCAGGTGTAATTACCTTTTCATTGAAATCTGTTTTAAATTCCTTTTAACACAGTAAACATGCTTACAAAATGATTTGCTGGAAAGGATAATCTTCTCAAGGTCTAACCCGAAGGTTATCTTTTTTCTCCTCGACAGTTCATGAATTTGTGCTTTTATTTTTGTCACTATGACCACATTAGGAACCACAAAATCTTGACTGAAATTGATTGAAAACAAATCTTGTGACACTGCAATGCAATTCAATTTAGTCTTGACTCTGGCTTTGTGTGAATATTTAGTTATTTATTCATAATGTATGTAATTTTTGAGTTAGGAACACCTGTTCCTGTTTTATTTGACTAATATATAAGATAAATACAGAAGCCTAATGCATTCACTTGAGGAAAAAAGGTTTTTCACAAGAACTTTTCCTGGAATTCTGAGATAATAATCTTGTTAATTAAGAAAAACATTATTTATGTAATTGACTTGCCCTAAATTACTTTTTTTTCAATGTGCGTTTAAATAAGTAACACTTAAGCAACAATGAGAACATGTTTTAAGAACTCATTAATTTGTAAATTAATATCACATTTTCCTGAACTTTCTTATAAATACGTTTTGGAAAACTTCATGAAAATGCTTTTGTCAACGCCACGGTCATGCCACGCCCTCAAACGAGAATACCGCGGTGTGAGACTTCCTGTTCCTCTTTACAGCGATTCTTCGGCAGTTGGACACGTGTTTGCGTTGGATTCTCTTCAAATCATCTAAAACAAGTAAGCATACCACCTGAGTTATTAATTACTGCTTTTTAACTAGCAAGTGTTATTTACTTTTCTTGTATTCACTGTTTTGAACGGAACATCGACATGCCAGCGCCATTACTGCTGTTAAAGTTAGACTCAGCCCTGTTGTGCTCATGTAGTCTATTTTTTCGCGCAAATGGTGTTGGGCAAAGTTTGCATCAAGTGCCTACCGACACAATTATGTGGTTAAGTTAAGAGCACGTATTAAGAATCAACTCCGCAAACTGTTCCCCTGTGCCGCTCTAAGCGTTTGCCGGGCACCGTGATACAGCCGCGGGGCTCAGAGGCTCTGCTGCATGTTGTGCGGTAAAATACCTCCGCTAAAGCTATTCCCTACTACTTTATAACCCAGCGGTTATGTAAGAGTAAGTCACTAATGCGCCGATTTGATATTTATTCCTTTGTATGTATTTCACTGTTTGTTTTACTGTGAGCAATTAATTATCTTTCTACAATCTTAGATGTGTACCCAATTTAAACTCAGTCTGCAGTTACAGCATCGAGTTGTTATTATACAATATGAAGTGCAACTAAAACTATATTTTTCATGCTTATGCAACGCTATAGATGCAAATCCATGTTTGAATCTGCAGGAGAGAACGTTAGCTCTCTTCAGTTAAGGTGCATTCAGGCGCAATTCAGTAAAATTGTGAATTGGGCGAAGATGGATTTATAACGTCAGCAAGATGTGTTCAATGTAGTCCAGTAAAATGCAGTCTTTAGCGAGAAATATCAATAAATACAGTTTTATTAAGGAGATGTTTTACTACAACGTAAAATAGATATTAGACAGTATGCAAACGAGATAAAGGAGTGTATATTGAAGTAATTAGGATCCGCTGTGTAGAGAATCATCGAATTGTACTGGTATCTACCAATACTATCCTTAATAAATGCCATCCTTATAAATGTATATAAATACAATACCGTTTTAAATGATACTTATATTTTAATTATGTTTGATTCAATTAATTGAATTAAATATGTTTTAATGAATTCTACTGAAATATTGTTACATTTTCATCATGTAACTATTTTGTTCTTTTATTTGCCTCCCCAGAAAACAGTCCCACCTCCTCTTGAAGACATTTAGCCTCCTGCTATCGACTTCAGGTTCACATTAGGTAAGCCCTTGAGTGTGTCAGACTAAAGTTGTTGTTTCAGAGGTTAATTCAAGACGTGTTATGTTTACATACTAATATAATGAGCATCAGGTAAACGTACCCATTTCTATTTTTTGAATCACAGATGGGATGGAGTTGTAAACTATGCAGCACTAGTGTCACCACTCAAAGTGATATTTTAAAACATTATCGACTCCATCATGGAACCTTTGGACAGAAACGTGCCTTGCCCTGCATTCATGTAGACTGGCCTGCGCTCTCACTTATCAAGATAAAAGTTGAAATAATCGTCTGTTCTTTTTATTCTAGGACCCATGTGCCACTTTATATAAATCTCTGAGCATGAGGTGGGGTTAAAAATATGTAGTTGGACATTTTATGAACTATATCAATATCATGACTATTTGGTTCATTTTCTTGCAAACCAGCCTTTTTTTTGATGGCTTAAACCCCTTGTAATGCATGTGAATAGCACCTCTGTTACCGTCTGTTAACAGCTAATGTAAACTGTCTCGTTATGATTTCAAGACGGATGTGATTTTTGTTGTTGAGGAAAACACATGGTGTGTCCTGATTTGTACTCAATTTAGTGTTTCATTTGTATACAGGGAACAGCAGAGGTCTAAGTGCAACAGGCTCGTGATGCACAGCATGAAGTTATACGTTGCCCACGAGCCAGATGCAGTTGGAATAACCATCAAGTAATAACCATGTGTCTCCATGTATGTTAATGTGTTGTGCTTTTAAACAAACTGGAAATAATCAAATTTTAATAAAATGTATTAACATTCTTAAAATAAAAAAAGCTTTCTTTCTCTGATATCCTGCCTATAGTGTTTGTTTTACTGTGCTTTATAGCCTGGTATTGACTTCAGTTATCCAGTGTTTCTGATCAGTTGTGCATTCAATTAGTGGATGAATGTATGTGTTCTGTTGATAGGTTATAGACTTTCTACTGTTCTCAACTGTTTTTCACTTTAATTGGATAGTCCTAACACATGCCTACAAACGCTCAGTGGAGAACCTACTAAAAGTATACTGATAGTCAACTCTAGTTTAGTTGACGATCAACAGATAGTCAACTAAACTCTAAAGTTGCTTATCTGTTGATCATCAACTAATGGTTAATGTAATAGTCAACTAAACTCTAAAGTTGCTTATCTGTTGATCATCAACTAATCAACCCCTACCTCACCGACCTGATCCACCACTACACCCCTTCCCGCAGCCTTCGTTCATCAAAAGCGAACCTCCTCTCTATCCCCACACGAACCAAGCTCCGAACCTGGGGGGACAGAGCCTTCTTCATCGCTGCCCTCACCCTCTGGAACTCCCTTCCACAACACATCAGAGACTGCACCGACCCCCCCACTTTCAAAACACTGACCAAAACACACCTCTTCAGATTGGCTTTTAATTTGTGAATTATGTTGTGTTGCTGTTTTAATATGTTTTATTATTTTATCTTGTTTTATCACCACTGTAAAGCGTCTTTGAGCACCTCAAAAAGCGCTTTGAAATTAAATGTATTACTATTATTAATGCTTAATATAATAATCAACTAAACTCTAAAGTTGCTTATCTGTTGATCATCAACTAATGGTTAATGTCATCTTTAGTTGACATCTTGACTCTCAACAGATAGTCAACATGATCCTGTTGACTTTCAACTGACAGATTGATTTTGAGTAGTTGATTGTCAATTTTGAAGATGTTGACACAATCTACAGATAGTGAGGTTGAATATCGGTTAATAACCTGTTGCAAAAAACATGTTGACAGTCAACAGAGACTTTTTGTAAAATCTATAGATCAACACTTGAGATGTACCTTATATTCTACTGGCAGTTAGTTGAATGCATGTTACTTGTCTGTTGAAACAGTGTTGTTGAATGTCAACTGATGACTTATAGAGTGTTAACTATGGACTATCAAAATAAAGTGTTACCGAAAATACCTTTATTTAAAGGCTACAAGAAAAATACAGAGCTCTTCCCCGTGAACACAGTCAAAAACAAACAAGGATCTCACAAAGACCAACAGGAAAAACGAACCTAAATGCACACAGGACTAATCAAAGAAACAAGAGACAGGTGAGGAGGGAGGAGAAAACACAATCAGGAAATCAGGTAGGAGGGAACAGGTAGGAGGGACCACACAGACAGGAAACCAAAGACAGATCTAGACAAGACAAAACACAACACAAACAGATCGTGACATTACCCCCCTCAAGGGACGGATCCCAGACGTCCCTAAAAACAAAAAGTCCAAAACATCCAGCAGGGTGGGTGGAGGGGGACCGGAGGAGGGACTCGGGCGGACAGCCCGGGGGCAAAGAAGAAGCCGAGAAGGGGGACTCGGGCGGACGGCCCGGGGGAACAGCAACAGAGCAGGGAAGTCCGCGGCTGGGAAAGTCAGGGGGCCGGGCTCGAGGGCGAAGGCCACGGCACTCAGGGGGCCAAGCTCGAGGGCGAAGGCCGCGGCTGGGGAACTCAGGGGGCCGGGCACAAAGACGGGCAAGAAGGCGGCGACGAGACACCTCCGGAGGACGGGTAGGACGACGGCGTAGGCCGCGATGGGGCCCCTCCAGGGTCAGCTGGATCGCCGGAGAAGGAGCACAGGGATCGGGAGATGGCGGAACCCCCGGTGGTACAGGAACCGGTGTCCGCCGAACAGGAAACGGAGCCGTCGGGACAGGTGCAGACGGGACCCCCGACAGGTCAGGGCACGGAGTTGGCAGGACTCCCAGCGGAACCCCCAACGAAACAGGACAAGGAGTTGGCAGGACCCCGGCGAGACAGGTGATGGCGGGACCCCCAACGGAACAGGACACAGAGTTGGCAGGACCCCCAGCGGAACCCCCAACGGACCAGGACATGGGGTTGGCAGGACCCCCGATGAAACAGGTGTCGGCTGGACCCCCAACGGAACAGGACATGGGGTTGGCAGGACCCCCGGCAGAACAGTAGTCGGCCGGACCCCCAACATATATATATATATATATATGCATATATATAAATATGCATATATATATTCACATATATATATATATTTTATAAAACGCGTCGGGCCGAACCACACCCCTTAACTGTGATATAATGGCCATATACCACGGCCTGTCGTGAGCTATTGCTTAAATATATATATGCATATATGCACGCATATATATATGCATATATGCACGCATATATATGCATATTATATAAATATGCATATATATATACACATATATAAATATGCATATATGCACGCATATATATATATATATATGCATATATTACGGCCGACCGGCTATTTGGAGTGGAATGCAGCCCATCCACGGCAGACAGCCCAAACAGTATTCGAATGCGCCACTTCCGGCTGACAGTGGCTGACCTCCGTCTTCGCTAAACATAACTCTCTAAAACGTGTTAACGTTCTCATTGGACACATTACGTGCCAGTGATCATCACCAATCAATCTCACAGATTTCGGGGAGGCCCCCCCCCTCTCCAGCAATAGATTGATCTGATTGGCAGATTCAAATCTGCGTTGCGCCTCTGTCTGTTGATGTCGCTGAGAGAAAGCATTCATCAGGTGCTTCGAAACGGAAAATTAAAAAGAAACGAGAGGAAAATACAGCACGAGAGTCAGGTATGTGTGTGAGCATTTAAAACTATTTTAAATTGAAATAATTCTGCATGTACACTACAAGTAGTCTAGTTGCTTAATCCGTATGTCCCGTCTCTCGGCACTACAACAGCTACATTAGCTAACGTTAGTTAAATTAGCTATGTTAGTTCCCTCGTGTATAAGTGTATAACCGGTCCGCAGCTTTGTGAACATTCAATTTCGAAGATTTTCGATGTTACAGTCAACTGAAGTCGACCCAAAACAGCCAAAAATAGCGGACCTTTAGATCGCTAACATTTTAGCATAAGTCAATGGAGTTTAACATAGCGGAAAACTAGCCCCGCGGCTAACGGACATTTTCTGACTGGTGAAGATGATGAGCTAGTTAAGTAATGTAACCACAGTTAGTCTATGTGTTCTGATGTTAGTAACTATGTAGGCTAACATTAGTTAGGCTATGTGTTGTGGACTAATGCATTCAAGTTAGTTCACATTTTAGTTGTTATTGCCCCTGCTGACAATTGTGTGGATAATATGTAGCCTACAGTCAATGGAATTTCACATTTTGCTCTCCAGTGTATGTTATTTTAATGTTGACCCATAATATATATCTATATATTTTACAGGAGCATTGTTGAAATTCATAGGTCGAACTAAGCCTGCAGAACCACAAGTCAAGAGGACAGAGGAGCCAGATAGCAGTGGTGACTGAGGCAGAATAAATAAGGAGAGAGGGCCCATGCAGAGAGGCAGACATCAGTAGTGAGGAATCAGACCCAAAAGACACGAGGACAGAGGAGCCAGATCGCAGTGGTGAGGAACGCACTGTCATTTAATTTCACTGTAATTTTACTTTTCACATATCACTTTATTCACTATTCAGCTTAGTTATCCTTGCCATGAAGGGAATGGATGAATGAATGATTGAATGGATGAATGTTCTATATTATTTTAATGACAGATTGAACCACAGCAATATTGTTTTAGAGATTATATGTTTAACTGCTATGCCTGTCATCTCTGCTCTGTGTCATTGTGTTGTCTCCTGGGTTCTGTAGTGCCCGGAGTCTGTCTTTTTATTTTTTTCCTCCCAAACCCCATCCCCTCAGGACGCCTTTTGCCTCCTGTCAGGTCATCATTGTAATAAGAATTTGTTCTTAATTGATTTTCCTGGCTAAATAAAGGTTACTACTATTTATTCAGTTATTTTATTACTGGTACTGCTAATTGCACTATGCGTATTGTTGTATATTGTATATACGTATGTATTTACTACTACTACTTACAAAATCGAGGGTTGTAGCTTTGTGTCAGTACATATTTCAGGGTTTTTCTATGCCTTTGTTAATCTAAATTCTAATACTCATAGGCGACTACAACTCCTGCCGATGCCGAGGCCCAGTTCTCCCTTCCCACCACCCCAGGCTCATTGTGCTAGGTAAAACTCTCATTCAATAAAAGTAGTCTTTTAAAGGTGGGGTAGGTAATTTTGGAGAAACCAGCTTGAGTGCGCTAGAATTTGAAAATACACAGCCGGAAAAAATCTGCCACTTCCTTACAGAGCCCCTCCTCCAACACACACAAACGCGCACATGACCAATGAGGGCACGAGATAAGTTTGTGCACAGATGGAAGGCTGACAGGCAGGTAGGCCATCCAGTCATTTCAGCCGGGCCGGCTAAAATGATTGGTCGTGCTTTTTACAGTACCACGGCTTCCACAGATGACATTTTTTTATGGATTTTTTGTCAAAGCACTTAAGATATTCATTGCTATCGGGATGTTAAGAGCATTCCATGGAATATAACAAAAAGTGTATCTCGAGCCGGTTTCTCAAACTTACCTACCCCACCTTTAAAGATGAATGCAATTACATTTTAAAAAGTTTTAAACAGAACTGTTACAGATGCAGATGCTTGGTCCAAATTCCATAAAATATACCAACCAGTAGCGCCACACTCAGACGAAAATGTACAAAGCCTATTCTTCCACTATTTGTATTCCCACATTATTCACCAAGCCAGCCCATGCTTTAATATAGATATTATGGATATTGTTATAATTCCTGCTGTCTTTTGTGAACTTCTAATTATTTGTAATTGTTCTGTTCCACAGATGCTGTAGTAAACCACCATCCAGGGACCAAGACATCAGATATAAGAACATCCATTAACACAAGAATTTGTGAGTT
This sequence comes from Trematomus loennbergii, assembly GCA_012861695.1. Lineage (NCBI taxonomy): Eukaryota > Metazoa > Chordata > Actinopteri > Perciformes > Nototheniidae > Trematomus > Trematomus loennbergii. The sequence continues at coordinate 78,493 of JAAOOA010001046.1, read as the reverse complement.
AAGGCACGAAAAAAACAAGATGACGATTAAATAGGGTACAAGACTGTTTTTTGGCCTGTTCCGGACCTTGCTTTAATCAGATCAGAAGAGAGAAACTTGCTCTGTCATACTGGGTCAGGCTACAAGGAAGTGGAGAGGAAAATATCACAAACAGAATACTACAGGATTGCTGGGAATATACAAGTTCTAGGGGCGTGGGTTAGGCTGGACAAGTAAGGAGAGAACGAGGGCATATGGAGTGGAGACCATAAACTTTGCCAAAGCAAGCCCATTTAGCAGTGTTCCCCCATGGCTTTTCCCAGAAGCTAATATAGATGTGAGTATCATAGAAAGGAAAAAATAGTGGCAAATAAATTAAGTGAGAATTAAAAGGAGTATGTACCTGAACGAAAAGTATTGCAATTACCTCAACATTTATACAGATGGATCTAAGAAGCAAGAATGCGTGGGGATAGGCATGTACTGTAGGAATGTTGCATGGGTTAGGGTTGAATGGCTTGTAATAGTTCAACTATTTTAGTTGGTGCTTGAGCTCTCTGATAAATAACCAGTATCGCCGGAGTTAAGAACTTAGCAGGGATTTATTCTCTGTAAACATCATCTTTGCTTCAATTTGTAAAGCTCCTGACAATAAACATACTGTGATACCCTTTGCCACCTAAATGTCAAAACATCACAAGAGAGACAAATTCATTTCTTTAAAAATGTTTTATTCCCGTCATTGTAAAGTTATTTCAGACAGAAATTGTGCAATCAACAGGACATCTAACAAAATACAGCTGTGCAAGATTGTATAAATAAATAGTTTTTATAAATAAGAACATGTCATGATAAAACAGTATGCATTAGTTCAGTGTTAGGATGTGCAGCCCACAGGGAGCTATTTGTTTTCCTTTATAATTAAAAAATACATTATTAAAAACCATCACTAAGAAAGATAGTTCTAAAGGAAAGTGCTTAGTGAACATAATTTACATCTACATCCCAAGTTATACTGTTATGCTTAGTATTCAAGCTGTGCAATAATTAATACACCAGAGTAGTTTTTCAGTGATGGAAATCAGCACTACTGCCATTGTTGGCTTGACAGTAGCCATGACAACATTACTAGGCAGGATGCGGTCATGAGACTGATGTTATGGCTTACTCCACTTGAAGCTGAAAATAAGGATAAGAACAAACATTAGTTAAACAATTGTGCACCTTTTGACTGCACTGTTGATAAAGTAGCACTAAGCATTACTTACTTAGGCCATTCACGGAGATGGAGCTCCCCTCAATGTCAAAGCCGGTGATGCTTGCAGCTGCGCTTATTAAAACGCTTGCAATCAGAAAATCATCTGAATCAGCAGGTGTGCTCGAAAAGTAAACATCCATGGTGTTGACGATCGATCCATCACTGCCAAAGTAAGAACAAAAATGTCTTTGAAAAATCTGATTTAGGCCACTTTTCCAAAATTGTAACTGGAAATGTCTTAACAAATTACCTGAATGACACCACTTCCAAGGACTTAAATGAAGAAGGGAATGCACTCTGGAAAACAGGTGTAAGCTGCAGAAACAGGAAACAGGTTGTTTACAGAAGAAACACATAATAAATGTAAGACGTAAGTGTTCTTTGAATGTGTGCTTGAGCTCTGCATATTCATATACAGTCGGTATACATATACAGTAGGCTCATTTAAGAATGAGACGTACCTCTTCTTTAATCGTTGCAGCTCGATTTTTATAAGCTGTAGATGATGGATTCAGCAAGTCACTTGTAAAGTTCTTTAGAAGAGACCTGAATACCACCCTTTTTATAATGAGTGCTCCAGTAGTAGTTGCAGCTGCAACAGTGTTAGGTGCAGCAGGTCTAGGTGTGGGAGCTGTAGTTGGATCTGTCACTGGACTTGCTGTAAAAACAAATATATAGATCATATTTATTCGGTAAAAGTATTGGTTCCTATACCATCCATTGCCTTTTGCTTGTTTGATGAAAAAAACAATTGAAAAAATAATTAAAAGCTTTCAAAAAGTTGGTTTTGTAGACTTTCTGGTTATAAACTAGGTAAGTTAAAAAGAAAGAATAATGCAATTCATTAAATATATCTTTTGTTTATTGTCTCTATTTGCTTTTTGTAACATAATAACTGATAAAGCAAAATATTATGTTGTGGATATTTACCTGATATTGTGACTGAGGCGGAATTTATGCTCAGATTGAAGCCATTGTCGGGATTGTTTACAGCTTGTACGAAGTTTTTAACAACAACAGAATTCATTGGGAGGTCTGCTTGAGAAGTATTCCCATGGAACACAGCTTCAAAAGTCGCCCGAGTTTCAGTAGCTCGTGTTACATTTGAGGCACTGTATCAGAAACAAAATGAGGAAAGTAATATGAGATTATAATATTGTCTTTTGATATGTATGATTAACTACCGATATTAGAAGATACACATGTTGAACTCTATATTAATAAATAGTCAGAGAAGAACTCAAATCACAAATATTTATTTACCGGAATTCTTTCAAAAGGCAGTGGGAAAATGTTTCGGGATATGTTTTTCTGTATATGTTACCACACTGCAAAAAGAAACAATATTGAAAGATTAGCTTTCAACCACAGTTTTCTAAAAGGAAATGATGAAGATATGCAACATTAAAAGCCATGATTAGCTTTCATTGACATCTTAAACTTTCCATCCGATTGTTCATTCACGTTCAAACCAATTCATTTACATTTGTGTGATTTGAAAATGCACTCACCGCATTTAAAATTCTTTTTCAAGTGCTTTGTATTCCTTGCTGCTGGTGTTAGTGAGGGCAGGGGAAAAAGGTTCTCCTATCAATTCTACGTTTAGAACATAACTATGATCCGGGGCTGCTGTGTTTGTTGCTGCTGCAACTGGTGTGGTTGCTGGTGCATCAGTTGTAATTATATCTGGCACTGGACTTTCTGTAAAACAAATATATTAACAATATGTAAATACATTTTAGTGCAAATACTCAAAGGATATATTTATCCTTGTATGATGTCAAATTTACTTTGGTTACAGTTTCACAGACCAATAAGAACCATCATAAAAGGATTTCAAAAAGTAGCCTTTGCAAACATTCTATTATCTTATTTAGTGAATGATGAGTAACGATATATATCAGTAAATAAGAGATTATTCAATTAAAAAGCTTTCTTACTGAATATAAGATAGTTTGGAGAAGAGCTCGTCATGCATAGATTGGACTGTACAACACTGAATATTGTTGAGGTTTTCAGAATGAGTTCAGTTGCTGACTTATTTATGAACTGAGCTTGAGCGACACATTCTATTCCAAATGTATTTCAAATGATGATGGTACAATATTTTCTTGTGTTTACTTACCCAATACTTTGACTGAAGTGGGATTAATGCTCAGGTTAGGAATATTGTTGGAATTACTCAGCGCTTCTACTAAGGTTTGAGCAACAATATCATTCTGTGGGAGATCTGCAATGGCAGTAGTCCCATGGAACACAACCCCCACAGTTGCTTTAGTTTCAGACCCTTGTGGTGTATTTAAGGCACTGTAAATAGAAGGGAAGGGGACAAGTATTATATTATGACTTGAGATGATTCTGTTGCCTTGTTTAATTGTTTAAAGGATTAGAGATACACATTTTAAGACTGAAATCTTGCATTTAGAGTTCAATCAGAGAAGCACTCTAGGAAAATCTTCTTACCTGAAGCTTTTCAAACGGCAGTCGGAAAACGTAGTTGGGAATTTGAGGCTGTATTTCTCGTTACACTGCAAAAGAAAGCAACATTCAAAGACCTTGATTATTGTTTAAGAACATTCTTTCTAAACAGATATGACAGTTGCAAAAACATTCTATAAAATGCTTTTTTCACACCGCGATAATCAATTAATGGCAAATGCATATTTTGAAAATGCTCTTACCGCTTTTTGTATTGTTACTTTAAGTGCTTTATATTCATCGCTGTTGGAGTTACTGAGGGCAGGTGAATAAATCGGTCTTATCAGTTCTGCTGAGAGAATATAAGCAGTTTCTGATCCCACAGTGTTTGTTGCAACAGGTGTAGTTGGCGTGACAGTGTTAGGGTCTGCTGTCGTAGATGCTGCAGTTGAAAGTGCAGCTCTTGTTGTTGCTGATGTCATGGAAGTGCCAGTTGTAGGTGCTGCACTCGTCAGAGTAGCAGGGTTTTTTGCAACACTCGAAGGGGCTGCTGATGTGGGTGCATCAGTGGTTGCAAGCGGGGTAGTTGGTGCAGCACTTGTGGGTGCTGCTGTTTTAGGTGCGGTCGTTGATGGATTGCTTGTTGTAGGTGAGGCAGTTGTAGCTGCTACAGTGGTAGATGATGCAGTCGTAGGAGCCTTGGTTGTAGGTGTGGCCGTCGTAGGAGCGGAAGTTGTAGGAGCGACTGTGGTAGGTGCGGCAGTCGTAGGAGCTGCAGTTGTAGGCGCGGTCATCGTTGGATTGCTTGTTGTAGGTGAGATAGTTGTAGCTGCTGCTGTTGTAAGTGCTGCAGTTGTAGCAGCAACAGTGATAGGTGCTGCAGTCGTAGGAGCCTCGGTTGTTGGTGCAAGTGTTGTAGGGGCTGTAGTTGTAGGAGCAATAGTGGTAGGAGTTGCTGTTGTGGTTGCAGCTGTTGTAGGTTTGGCTATCGTTTGAGCGCCGGTTGTAGGTGAGGCAGTTGTAGGTGCTGCAGTCGTAGCAGCCTCGGTTGTTGGTGCAAGTGTTGTAGGGGCTGTAGTTGTAGGAGCAATAGTGGTAGGGGCTGCTGTTGTGGTTGATGCTGTTTTAGGTGCAGCTGTTGTAGGTTTGGCAGTCGTTTGAGGGCCGGTTGTAGGTGCTGCAGTTGTAGCGGCAACAGTTGTCGGTGCAGCTGTTGTAGGGGCTCCAGTCGTAGGCGCTAATGTCGTAGGAGCCGCAGTTGTAGGAGCGGTCGTCGTTGGATTGCTTGTTGTAGCTGCTGCTGTTATAATTGCTGCATTTGTTGGACCAACAGTGGTAGGTGCTGCAGTCGTAGGAGTTGCAGTTGTCTGTGCTTCAGTTGTGGGTGCAGCTGTTGTAGGGGCTCCAGTCGTAGGTGCTAATGTTGTAGGAGCTATAGTGGTAGGAGCTGCAGTTGTTGGTGCAGCTGTTGTAGGTTTGGCAGTAGTTTGAGCACCGGTTGTAGGTGAGGCAGTTGTAGGTGCTGCTGTTGTAGGGGCTCCAGTCGTAGACACTAATGTTGTAGGAGCCATAGTAGAAGGAGCTGCAGTTGTGGGTGCAGCTGTTGTAGGTTTGGCTGTCGTTTGAGCGCCGGTTGTAGGTGAGGCAGTTGTAGGTGCTGCAGTTGTAGCAGCAATAGTGGTAGGTGCTGCAGTCGTACGGGCCTCGGATGTAGGTACGGCCGTCGTAGGAGCCGCAGTTGTAGGTGCGGTCGTCGTTGGATTGCTTGTTGTAGGTGAGGCAGTTGTAGCTGCTGCTGTTATAATTGCTGCATTTGTTGGACCAACAGTGGTAGGTGCTGCAGTCGTAGGAGTTGCAGTTGTCTGTGCTTCAGTTGTAGGTGCAGCTGTTGTAGGGGCTCCAGTCGTAGGTGCTAATGTTGTAGGAGCCATAGTAGTAGGAGCTGCAGTTGTTGGTGCAGCTGTTGTAGGTTTGGCAGTAGTTTGAGCGCCGGTTGTAGGTGAGGCAGTTGTAGGTGCTGCACTTGTAGCAGCAACAGTGGTAGGTGCTGTAGTCGTAGGAGCCTCGGTTGTTGGTACGGCCGTCGTAGGAGCCGCAGTTGTAGGAGCGACTGTGGTAGGTGCGGCAGTCGTAGGAGCTGCAGTTGTAGGTGTGGTCGTCGTTGGATTGCTTGTTGTAGGTGAGGTAGTTGTAGCTGCTGCTGTTGTAAGTGCTGCAGTTGTTGGACCAACAGTGGGAGTGCTGCAGTCGTAGGAGTTGCAGTTGATAGTGCTTCAGTTGTGGGTGCTGCTGTTGTAGGGGCTCCAGTCGTAGGCGCTAATGTTGTAGGAGCCATAGTGGTAGGAGCTGCAGTTGTTGGTGCAGCTGTTGTAGGTTTGGCTGTCGTTTGAGCGCCGGTTGTAGTTGAGGCAGTTGTAGGTGCTGCAGTTGTAGGTGCTGCAGTTGTAGCAGCAACAGTGGAAGGTGCTGCAGTCGTCGGAGCCTCGGTTGTTGGTGCAAGTGTTGTAAGGGCTGTAGTTGTAGGAGCAATAGTGGTAGGAGCAGCTGTTGTGGTTGCTGCTGTTGTAAGTGCAGCTGTTGTAGGGGCTCCAGTCGTAGGTGCTAATGTTGTAGGACCCATAGTGGTAGGAGCTGCAGTTGTTGGTGCAGCTGTTGTAGCTTTGGCTGTCGTTTGAGCGCCGTTGTAGGTGAGGCAGTTGTAGGTGCTGCACTTGTAGCAGCAACAGTGGTAGGTGCTGCAGTCGTAGGAGCCTCGGTTGTAGGAGCTGCAGTTGTAGGTGCGGTCGTCGTTGGATTGCTTGTTGTAGGTGAGATAGTTGTAGCTACTTCTGTTGTAATTGCTGCAGTTGTTGGACCAACAGTGGTAGGTGCTGCAGTTGTAGGAGTTGCAGTTGTTAGTGCTTTAGTTGTGGGTGCAGCTGTTGTAGGGGCTCCAGTCGTAGGTGCTAATGTTGTAGGAGCCATAGTGGTAGGAGCTGCAGTTGTTGGTGCAGCTGTTGTAGGTGAGGCAGTTGTAGGAGCTGCAGTTGTAGCAGCAACAGTTGTCGGTGCAGCTGTTGTAGGTGCTAATGTTGTAGGAGCTGCAGTTGTTGGTGCAGCTGTTGTAGGTTTGGCTGTCGTTTGAGCGCCGGTTGTAGGTGAGGCAGTTGTAGGTGCTGCACTTGTAGCAGCAACAGTGGTAGGTGCTGCAGTCGTAGGAGCCTCGGTTGTAGGAGTGACTGTGGTAGGTGCGGCAGTCGTAGGAGCTGCAGTTGTAGGTGCGGTCGTCGTTGGATTGCTTGTTGTAGGTGAGATAGTTGTAGCTGCTTCTGTTGTAATTGCTGCAGTTGTTGGACCAACAGAGGTAGGTGCTGCAGTTGTAGGAGTTGCAGTTGTTAGTGCTTCAGTTGTGGGTGCAGCTGTTGTAGGGGCTGCAGTCGTAGGTGCTAATGTTGTAGGAGCCATAGTGGTAGGAGCTGCAGTAGTTGGTGCAGCTGTTGTAGGTGAGGCAGTTGTAGCAGCAACAGTTGTCGGTGCAGCTGTTGTAGGGGCTCCAGTTGTAGGTGCTAATGTTGTAGGAGCTGCAGTTGTTGGTGCAGCTGTTGTAGCTTTGGCTGTCGTTTGAGCGCCGGTTGTAGTTGAGGCAGTTGTAGGTGCTGCTGTTGTAGGTGCTGCAGTTGTAGCAGCAACAGTGGAAGGTGCTGCAGTCGTAGTGCAAGTGTTGTAGGGGCTGTAGTTGTAGGAGCAATAGTGGTAGGAGCAGCTGTTGTGGTTGCTGCTGTTGTAGGTGCAGCTGTTGTAGGGGCTCAGTTGTAGGTGCTAATGTTGTAGGACCCATAGTGGCAGGAGATGCAGCTGTTGTAGCTTTGGCTGTCGTTTGAGCGCCGGTTGTAGGTGAGGCAGTTGTAGGTGCTGCAGTCGTAGGAGCCTCGGTTGTAGGTACGGCCGTCGTAGGTGCTGCAGTCGTAGGAGCCTCGGTTGTAGGTACGGCCGTCGCAGGAGCCGCAGTTGTAGGAGTGACTGTGGTAGGTGCGGCAGTCGTAGGAGCTGCAGTTGTAGGTGCGGTCGTCATTGGATTGCTTGTTGTAGGTGAGGCAGTTGTAGCTGCTGCTGTTGTAAGTGCTGCAGTTGTTGGACCAACAGTGGTAGGTGCTGCAGTCGTAGGAGTTGCAGTTGTTTGTGCTTCAGTAGTGGGTGCAGCTGTTGTAGGGGCTCCAGTTGTAGGCGCTAAAGTTGTAGGAGCCATAGTAGTAGGAGCTGCAGTTGTTGGTGCATCTGTTGTAGGTTTGGCTGTCGTTTGAGCGCCGGTTGTAGGTGAGGCAGTTGTAGGTGCTGCACTTGTAGCAGCAACAGTGGTAGGTGCTGCAGTCGTAGGAGCCTCGGTTGTTGGTACGGCCGTCGTAGGAGCCGCAGTTGTAGGAGCGACTGTGGTAGGTGCGGCAGTCGTAGGAGTTGCAGTTGTTAGTGCTTCAGTTGTGGGTGCAGCTGTTGTAGGGGCTCCAGTTGTAGGTGCTAATGTTGTAGGTTTGGCTGTCGTTTGAGCGCCGGTTGTAGGTGAGGCAGTTGTAGGTGCTGCACTTGTAGCAGCAACAGTGGTAGGTGCTGCAGTCGTAGGAGCCTCGGTTGTAGGATGACTGTGGTAGGTGCGGCAGTCGTAGGAGCTGCAGTTGTAGGTGCGGTCGTCGTTGGATTGCTTGTTGTAGGTGAGATAGTTGTAGCTGCTTCTGTTGTAATTGCTGCAGTTGTTGGACCAACAGTGGTAGGTGCTGCAGTTGTAGGAGTTGCAGTTGTTAGTGCTTCAGTTGTGGGTGCAGCTGTTGTAGGGGCTGCAGTCGTAGGTGCTAATGTTGTAGGAGCCATAGTGGTAGGAGCTGCAGTAGTTGGTGCAGCTGTTGTAGGTGAGGCAGTTGTAGGAGCTGCAGTTGTAGCAGCAACAGTTGTCGGTGCAGCTGTTGTAGGGCTCCAGTTGTAGGTGCTAATGTTGTAGGAGCTGCAGTTGTTGGTGCAGCTGTTGTAGGTTTGGCTGTCGTTTGAGCGCCGGTTGTAGTTGAGGCAGTTGTAGGTGCTGCACTTGTAGCAGCAACAGTGGTAGGTGCTGCAGTCGTAGGAGCCTCGGTTGTTGGTACGGCCGTCGTAGGAGCCGCAGTTGTAGGAGCGACTGTTGTAGGTGTGGCAGTCGTAGGAGTTGCAGTTGTTAGTGCTTCAGTTGTGGGTGCAGCTGTTGTAGGGGCTCCAGTCGTAGGTGCTAATGTTGTAGGTTTGGCTGTCGTTTGAGCGCCGGTTGTAGGTGAGGCAGTTGTAGGTGCTGCACTTGTAGCAGCAACAGTGGTAGGTGCTGCAGTCGTAGGAGCCTCGGTTGTAGGAGTGACTGTGGTAGGTGCGGCAGTCGTAGGAGCTGCAGTTGTAGGTGCGGTCGTTGTTGGATTGCTTGTTGTAGGTGAGATAGTTGTAGCTGCTTCTGTTGTAATTGCTGCAGTTGTTGGACCAACAGTGGTAGGTGCTGCAGTTGTAGGAGTTGCAGTTGTTAGTGCTTCAGTTGTGGGTGCAGCTGTTGTAGGGGCTGCAGTCGTAGGTGCTAATGTTGTAGGAGCCATAGTGGTAGGAGCTGCAGTAGTTGGTGCAGCTGTTGTAGGTGAGGCAGTTGTAGGAGCTGCAGTTGTAGCAGCAACAGTTGTCGGTGCAGATGTTGTAGGGGCTCCAGTTGTAGGTGCTAATGTTGTAGGAGCTGCAGTTGTTGGTGCAGCTGTTGTAGGTTTGGCTGTCGTTTGAGCGCCGGTTGTAGTTGAGGCAGTTGTAGGTGCTGCTGTTGTAGGTGCTGCAGTTGTAGCAGCAACAGTGGAAGGTGCTGCAGTCGTAGGTGCAAGTGTTGTAGGGGCTGTAGTTGTAGGAGCAATAGTGGTAGGAGCAGCTGTTGTGGTTGCTGCTGTTGTAGGTGCAGCTGTTGTAGGGGCTCCAGTTGTAGGTGCTAATGTTGTAGGACCCATAGTGGCAGGAGATGCAGCTGTTGTAGCTTTGGCTGTCGTTTGAGCGCCGGTTGTAGGTGAGGCAGTTGTAGGTGCTGCAGTCGTAGGAGCCTCGGTTGTAGGTACGGCCGTCGCAGGAGCCGCAGTTGTAGGAGTGACTGTGGTAGGTGCGGCAGTCGTAGGAGCTGCAGTTGTAGGTGCGGTCGTCGTTGGATTGCTTGTTGTAGGTGAGGCAGTTGTAGCTGCTGCTGTTGTAAGTGCTGCAGTTGTTGACCAACAGTGGTAGGTGCTGCAGTCGTAGGAGTTGCAGTTGTTAGTGCTTTAGTTGTGGGTGCAGCTGTTGTAGGGGCTCCAGTCGTAGGTGCTATGTTGTAGGAGCCATAGTCGTAGGAGCTGCAGTTGTTGGTGCAGCTGTTGTAGGTGAGGCAGTTGTAGGAGCTGCAGTTGTAGCAGCAACATTGTCGGTGCAGCTGTTGTAGGTGCTAATGTTGTAGGAGCTGCAGTTGTTGGTGCAGCTGTTGTAGGTTTGGCTGTCGTTTGAGCGCCGGTTGTAGGTGAGGCAGTTGTAGGTGCTGCACTTGTAGCAGCAACAGTGGTAGGTGCTGCAGTCGTAGGAGCCTCGGTTGTAGGAGTGACTGTGGTAGGTGCGGCAGTCGTAGGAGCTGCAGTTGTAGGTGCGGTCGTCGTTGGATTGCTTGTTGTAGGTGAGATAGTTGTAGCTGCTTCTGTTGTAATTGCTGCAGTTGTTGGACCAACAGAGGTAGGTGCTGCAGTTGTAGGAGTTGCAGTTGTTAGTGCTTCAGTTGTGGGTGCAGCTGTTGTAGGGGCTGCAGTCGTAGGTGCTAATGTTGTAGGAGCCATAGTGGTAGGAGCTGCAGTAGTTGGTGCAGCTGTTGTAGGTGAGGCAGTTGTAGCAGCAACAGTTGTCGGTGCAGCTGTTGTAGGGGCTCCAGTTGTAGGTGCTAATGTTGTAGGAGCTGCAGTTGTTGGTGCAGCTGTTGTAGCTTTGGCTGTCGTTTGAGCGCCGGTTGTAGTTGAGGCAGTTGTAGGTGCTGCTGTTGTAGGTGCTGCAGTTGTAGCAGCAACAGTGGAAGGTGCTGCAGTCGTAGGTGCAAGTGTTGTAGGGGCTGTAGTTGTAGGAGCAATAGTGGTAGGAGCAGCTGTTGTGGTTGCTGCTGTTGTAGGTGCAGCTGTTGTAGGGGCTCCAGTTGTAGGTGCTAATGTTGTAGGACCCATAGTGGCAGGAGATGCAGCTGTTGTAGCTTTGGCTGTCGTTTGAGCGCCGTTGTAGGTGAGGCAGTTGTAGGTGCTGCAGTCGTAGGAGCCTCGGTTGTAGGTACGGCCGTCGTAGGTGCTGCAGTCGTAGGAGCCTCGGTTGTAGGTACGGCCGTCGCAGGAGCCGCAGTTGTAGAGTGACTGTGGTAGGTGCGGCAGTCGTAGGAGCTGCAGTTGTAGGTGCGGTCGTCATTGGATTGCTTGTTGTAGGTGAGGCAGTTGTAGCTGCTGCTGTTGTAAGTGCTGCAGTTGTTGGACCAACAGTGGTAGGTGCTGCAGTCGTAGGAGTTGCAGTTGTTTGTGCTTCAGTAGTGGGTGCAGCTGTTGTAGGGGCTCCAGTTGTAGGCGCTAAAGTGTAGGAGCCATAGTAGTAGGAGCTGCAGTTGTTGGTGCATCTGTTGTAGGTTTGGCTGTCGTTTGAGCGCCGGTTGTAGGTGAGGCAGTTGTAGGTGCTGCCTTGTAGCAGCAACAGTGGTAGGTGCTGCAGTCGTAGGAGCCTCGTGTTGGTACGGCCGTCGTAGGAGCCGCAGTTGTAGGAGCGACTGTGATAGGTGCGGCAGTCGTAGGAGTTGCAGTTTTAGTGCTTCAGTTGTGGGTGCAGCTGTTGTAGGGGCTCAGTCGTAGGTGCTAATGTTGTAGGAGCTGCAGTTGTTGGTGCAGCTGTTGTAGGTGCTGCAGTCGTAGGAGTTGCAGTTGTTAGTGCTTTAGTTGTGGTGCAGCTGTTGTAGGGGCTCCAGTCGTAGGTGCTAATGTTGTAGGAGCATAGTGGTAGGAGCTGCAGTTGTTGGTGCAGCTGTTGTAGGTGAGGCAGTTGTAGGAGCTGCTGTTGTAGCAGCAACAGTTGTCGGTGCAGCTGTTGTCGGGGCTCCAGTCGTAGGTGCTAATGTTGTAGGAGCTGCAGTTGTTGGTGCAGCTGTTGTAGGTTTGGCTGTCGTTGAGTGCCGGTTGTAAGTTGTTTGAGGCGTTGTAGGTGCTGCTGTTGTAGCAGCAACAGTGGTAGGTGCTGCAGTCGTAGGAGTTGCAGTTGTCTGTGCTTCAGTTGTGGGTGCAGCTGTTGTAGGGCTCCAGTCGTAGGTGCTAATGTTGTAGGAGCTGCAGTTGTTGGTGCAGCAGTTGTAGGTTTGGCAGTAGTTTGAGCGCCGGTTGTAGGTGAGGCAGTTGTAGGTGCTGCAGTTGTAGCAGCAACAGTTGTCGTGCAGCTGTTGTAGGGGCTCCAGTCGTAGGTGCTAATGTTTGTAGGAGCTGCAGTTGTTGGTGCTGCTGTTGTAGGTGCAGCTGTTGTAGGGGCTCCAGTCGTAGGTGCTAATGTTGTAGGAGCCATAGTGGTAGGAGCTGCAGTTGTGGGTGCAGCTGTTGTAGGTTTGGCTGTCGTTTGAGCGCCGGTTGTAGGTGAGGCTGTTGAAGGTGTGGTCGTCGTTGGAGAACCGGTTGTAGGTGAGGCAGTGGTAAGTACTGCTGTTGTAGGAGCAACAGTGGTAGGTGCTGCAGTTGTTGTAGCTTAAATATTCCAACAATAATACACAGGTTATTCTTAGCCTTTTTCAACAAAAAGTGATCCATAGTTCATACTGCACTCTGATGTGTGTTTGAACAACTCTCCCTGTACTTCAGATTATGTTGTTCATTAAAATGTACTTTATATTTTATAAAGAACCTTGAAAGGCTATCAATTAAAATCAACCTGCTTACCTATTAAAATGAGGGAAATTGATATTATCCAGCCGACACCCATCTTGTCTTCCTTTGAATCTATAAAATCAAACAATACAGAGAATTACTCACAGAAGCAGCTTTTCAAAACCTTTACGTTCACAGTTAATACTTACTAGAATGATTACCCTTTAAGTAGGTCACAAGATTAAATCTGCAGATGACATCATTCATTACAGAAATATATTTTATATTTATTTTCATCCAAATATGGCACATTTCTTTAATTTCTGAACTCAACAACCTAAAATTGTTATTTCCTCAAACCTTGCCAAAAATAGTCTTTTGGAATATTTGAGAAGTTGTTGCAAACCGAGCATAGATGCAGAACCATTTAGAAATGTAATAAATGAAAACAATATCTACAGTCCAAGCCAAGCCATTTTTATTAGAATTTACACACTTTTGAGTAGTAGTGATGGAATTGACCAATTCTGTAATGTTTTTTGCTGAATAAACACTTTGATTGGAGATATATATTAATTAATTAATAATAATGAGAATGAGGCTGCGTGGCTAAGACCCCTAATAATAACAACAAATCCATTATTACTTTTTCTGGTACTCTATTACTTTTGTGCAAAAAAATTGGGAATGACGCCCAACATTATTTCATCCCACACCTTTTTAGTACTTCCAAGCAGTGTATACAGGGAATTTTATTATCATATAATGAAATACGTTTTTCACACCCTTGACCCAAAATAATAATAATTAATAATTCAATTAATTAATTTGAGTTTATTATAGCTTTTTCTTGAAATGACCATTATTATACAACAAGCTTTTTAGCTACTGTAGTTAGCAGTAGCACATGTTTGCTCCAGGTCTGATGATGCTGGCTGAAACTGCACAAAAAAGAGATTAAACTGCCTCTTGAACAGACAATCTACTATCACAACAATTCCACTTATAGATTAAGTGAGAGAGATATTCAGCCTTTGAAATAGACTTAGAAAGGTACTTACCCAAAATGAGGTTAAAAATGATGCCTTCCTATTCGCCTTCAATGTTTTTGAAATATATCTCTATGTGTCTTTTAGTCAAGTCAATTCCACAAGTCAATTCCACAAACGTTTCAGACCTTATGTGGCACTCTTAATATTTCATGCCTTTATATTGAAATGGGCTAATGGCTCATGACGTTATTCATTGGTCATACATTTTTTTATAAATGTTGTTACACCTTAGAATAACAAAGCCCAATTACAGGGTACATCATATCAACTGTCAATCTGTCTGTTTATTGCCGAAGTGTCATGGCACTCCCTTCTTTTTTCCTGCAAATCAACGTTGTGACTACGCCCGTCTCATTCTGGTTGTTTAACAAATATAAGGAGGCTCTACGTAGAGCAGCTTATTACTCATCATTAATAGCAGAAAAAAGAACAATGCCAGGTTTATTTTCAAACCTGGCTGACACAGAGCCACAGATCTATTGAGCCTTCTATTTTTATATCACTAAGTAGTAATTACTTCATGTGTTTTTATAAAGGTGAAATTATAGCTCTTCAAAACTAAATTAACCACCTCCTGCCCAAACTGATACGGAGTTATTTTCGACCACCAGAATTTATCAAACTGTTGATATGTATTTACTTTTGAACAATTTCTTAATTGAAACCACAAAAATCTGTCATTTTCGTCAGGCAGATTTAAGACACATATCTAACCTTCCCTTTCTCACTACAATCCTTGAGAAAGTAGTTACTTAACAGTTGTGTAATTTGCAGAAAAACAATCATTTATTTGAAGAGCTTTAATCTGTCTATAGAATGCTTCATCCACAGATAAAGCGCTGGTGGGTGTCACAAATGGCCTTCTAATTGCATCAGACAAAGGACTTTCATTCAAGGACTTTTTTAATCTTGTTTCTTGTTCTTTTTAAATCTCAGTTCTGCATTTGGTATTATTGAACACGACATTTCATTACAGAGACTAACACATTGAGATGGTGAAAAAGGAACCACACCAAGCCAATAAATATCCTATTCATCTCAATGGTCTCAGTTTGTACACGTCAACGATGAATCCTTCATTCATAACAAAGTTAGGGAATATTATAAGGAATCATTCCACTTCAAACATTCATTGTTTGAAGTGTGGATGATACTCAATTATATCAATCAAGCCAAATAAAACCAAACCATTACTTAATTGTGGTCCAATAATGCTGGGTTATTTGTGTTTCCTAGAAGTAAAATAGGCTTAAGACTTTCCTTTTTTAATAAAGCTTATAGATAGGTCTTGCTCAGGCTTGTATCAACCCCTAATTATGATTCTATAAGCTAAGACTGTTGGGGGAATTTCACCTTTTACCTCTCATCTTTTACTTCTCTTTATATGCACTTTATCTGCATGCACTACCATGATATTATATATATCAGCATCCGGGCATCATCCCCAGAGTTGTTATTTGTCCGCTGCAAGGTTCTACAGAGAGAGGGTGTCATGTGCTGAACACATCGAGGTATACAAACAAGGTAACACGTCATTATGAACAACAACCAATGTGAACAATCATTCTGTCGGCATCTTTGCTCAGTTTTATGTCACACTCCCTTCTTTTGTGATGGGCAAGTAGCTGGTGCATTCCATCAATAATGGGAAGGTTGAACGAAGTTTGACTATGTAATAGGAGGTTATGACAAACAAATATGGATTGATACTGACGTGTGAAAGGAGCGGTAAAAATGGAACAAAAAAAACACATGAAATATTATTTTCAAGTATTGTTTTATAAATCCAATATGATCCAGTATGATATTGTTTTATTTCATAAATTATCAATAGACATGATTTTGTTCCCCTCCAAGTCGAGAGAATATATATCCTTTATTTAAAAAATTGAAGCAAATTGTTTTAACAAAAGTTTGTCACTTAAAATTCAAAACCTTTTTTTAAACCACACACATACTTGAATGTCAGTTATATGATTATGTCCAAAGTATGGAAGTAAATTAGAAAACCAGTAAGGAGAATATGATTCACTTTTTACATTATTGTCATGTCATGAAGACTAGGGCTGGTGGACACACAGGGAACTGCAGGAAAGGAAAACAAATTAATCTGATTAGGGGATAAATTGCAGGTGAAAAGCTGGGCGGAGAAGCTCATGTGAAGGGAGTGAGGTGATTGAACAGGAGAAGAGGGCAGGGGATACATCCAAAGTATTTTGTTTGACATTAAAAGTTTAAAAAAAAGTAATTTCTGTGCACTTTTTTAGAATGGCCTTTAGGTGATTTGATATATGTTTTATGTTGTTTGTTTTACTGTATTTATGTTTTATAAGGTTTTTAGTTCATGTCCTTCTCTGTATTCAATTGTGTTCTGTTTTATTTGTAAGGTGCGATGTGAATTAAGTTTATATTTACTTGTATTATTATTATTTTACTGGCCAGCCAGCCACTCTTGGCTCATTATCATCGGATACTCCCTTCTTTTCTTTTTTTGCAAAATAGGTTGTTGGTGCATTCCACATGTGTGAATGTTGAGTGAAGTGTGAAGGTACGCCACGACAAACAAATAAATATAGATGGTAAGTGACGTGTTAATGGAGGAAGAAATGCAAGAAAAATAAAATAAAGAAATGGGCTTACAGAATTATTTACAAAATATGGATTGAATATTGGAAATTACATTGTTATATATAGAAGTAAACATGTATAAGCAGGTTAGAAAAATACAGTTACAAGTACAAAACTGTAACTCTTATATGGTTGATTTATTTAATATTCTTCTCTGGTGTCAGTTGTGTGACAATTGTATGATACAGTATAGACATTGTTGTATTGAATATGTGATAATTATATTCCCTTTATTCTTCTTCCAACATCAATGTCAGTGCAATATACTGTATATATATTTTATTAAAAGTTTATTTGTGAAACTTTGTGACCTGTTAGGATACCACACCACTCTTTAATGTACTTTAATACCTATGTCATAATTACAGTGGCCAAGTTTTGAAAGATGATGGTAAACCATTAAAGACATTATGGACTAATTGTTGTATGCTATTATATGTTTTGTTTTTTAACTTCCCAGAAGTACAGTAGGTGCGGTACTTGTATGCGGAACACTAGCATTGTGTGAATGCCTCTCCGATTATGTTTTTGAATGACACTGATGACATTGTTTTTGTAAAGTACTTACTGTATGTCCTCTGTCTGCACAACTTTATGATTTATGTCCCAGCAGTACTGTTATTATTGAAAACTTCAGGTAAACAAAACATCAAAAGGCAAATTGCTTGGTACACATAGGAATTAAAATACAGTAGAGTCTCATGATTGGCTGGACAAATGGCGACATTGATTGAACCTGCTCTACCCAGTTTCATACATGTATTCTGTTGAGATATTAAGTTCTTAGATGTGGTTTCCCCTCTCTATGCAATCTCGAGGGTGAGTTATTGCTTGCTCAATGTATCTACAACCACAATCATGCTCTGATTTTCACTACTTTCCTTTAAACCACCCGCCAAAGAAATGTTCATGTCTTGACTTGTTTATCTAGATGTGATCACAATATAAATAATAATAAGTATATGTAAACTATACTCTGATAACCTGGCTCATTCTAATCAAATAAGATATGCTTGGGGGATTTTTGACCTAATTTCTATCTTTTATTATGTATTGGGGCGGCAGTTGCTCAGTCTGTAGGGAATTGCTTTTGGAACCGAAGGGTCACTGGTTCAAGGCCCAATTGGACCAAAAATAGGTGGTGTGGACTGGTAGTTGGATGGGTGGCATTTTGGTCAGTGTATGTTTGGTCATTGGATTTTCTTTTCACAAATGGAAATTCAAAAACAAAAAACGACTGGATATTTGATTTTCGTTTTCAAATTGAAAAACCAAAATTGAAATACAAGGCGTTTTTCTTTATCACGGTCAAAAAGGGATTTACTAAACTTAAAAAACGGGATGATTTTCATTTTCTACTTCTCAAAACAAAAAATAAAATCACTAGAAAACAGAAACAAAAAAAACCCCCGTTTTTTCATATTCTGCTACAGGAAGTTGTCTTTCAAAATAAGAGCGCAGATGAGGACGGTCAATCCGTGTATACGGTCCATTTGTTTTCACAACGAAAACAGCCAAGACACATATTGAGCCCAGAAAATGAATGTTATTAAGGGCTGTAAATATAATAGGCCTATGTCTAAAATGGACAACATTGTTAGGAGATTTAAACGATACAGCGATTCTGCACTGCGGTCAGCTCAGCCGTCTCTCGAGTTTGTTAGAATTTTTTCTGCCATTAGTTCTTCGTGAGATCGATCCTGTTGGACTCAGTAGGCTAGTAGTGAAACTACTCCCACAAGTACTATGAAGTACTTACTGTGTACTTTTTGAGTAATCCTCTGTCAATGTCCCCTCCTGAGAACAAGAATGCATGTTTCTCTGCTATTTTGAATCAGCGTTAAAACACCTTTCTTCATGAGACTGATATTGTTGGACAGAGTATTTTAAGAGGATATGGTAGACATGATATCAGCAATACTTCCAGTCAGTAGTCCGGCAGCAGCATTTTTACCCCTTGGAAAGTCTTGCCCGCTATTTAAATTGACTTTGATTGAAGTTAATAACAATATTGATATTATATAGATATAGCATATTTGATGCAGTCTTTCTGAACACTTTTAAAATAAAATACTGCAAATTAAGAATATTTCTAATGTTCTGCACAGATAGTGCCTTAACTTGAATTTGAAAACACGTGGCAGCTTTATTAATACAGTAGATGAAAAGATTTGTGGAAGGATACATTCTTCATGGGCTTCAATGGCTCTCTAGATAAAGGGCGTTTTATGGTTGCTTGTATTATCCTCAGATAGGGGTTTGTTTAAATAACTAGTGACATTTTAATAAATATTGCAAAAAAGGGCTCCAAAAAAGGCAGATATCCTGGCCGGCTTAGCCAGTGTGTATTTTTTCAAGCACCACAAGATTCATAGTTTATAAAGTACAATTCTGGGCCATTGATTGTGTCATTCTCCAAACTCATACAGTAAAAATTGCTGTTTTTGAAGCCTTAAAATGGTGCAGGAAAAGGACTTTACATTGTATTATACTTAAAGACAGGACTATTCAGTTAAGAGAAGAGAAAAAAGGAAAGCAAATTGTTATAATGGGTGATGTAACATTAATGACAGACATAAATTGAGGTCCTTGGCACTCAGACTCTAGAGGGGTCATTTTGTGATCATGGGGCATCACCCTTACAGCATCAGGACAATATCATATGGAGTCAGACACTGGAAGTGTGCTGGAGGCGTTGACTGGGACTGATGGAAGGATGAGGCTGATGAGACTGAAGAATCTGCGAGGAACGAATTAGCGGCTGAGAAATAGTTATATATTAAAAGACAGCAGCATCATAAGAGGGCAACCAGAGTGACAGAGTGTGTTATCTGAAGGATATTTGGGACCAGCTATCCAGGCCAGTCTCTAAAGAAGTTCCAAGGTGTAAAAATGCTGCTGCCGGAGTACTGACTGGAAGTATTGCTGATATCATGTCTACCATCCTCTGTCCAACAATATCAGTCTCAGGAAAAAATGTTTTTTAACGCTTATTAAAAGAAAAACATGCATTCTTGTACTCGGGAGGGGACATTGACAGAGGATTACTGGAAAAGTACACAGTAAGTACTTCATATAGCTACTTGTGGGGGTAGTAGTTTCTGTGGTACTGAGACCAACAGGATCAATCTAACGAAGAACTAATGGCAACAAAAAATAATTCCCTCATCTAACTTAGCAGAAGTGGCTTGATTTTGTTCTCAGCAGGGGACTTTGACAGAGGATTTCTCAAAAAGTACACAGTAAAATTACTTCAATGTATTGTTAGTATAGGCTAACTAATATAAAGTCAAACAGTATCAATTTCATTCAGTGTTATAGCAGAATGTTTAATACAGCGTATTTCTGATATTCATTAAAGATCACATGGTATTCCATATGATGTGTGTTACTGAGTTGGGTCACACACAGTTAGAGAGACAATGGTCGTTCTGAATTATCGATAGATGTATTCATTTTAAGTGAGCTGACACAGAGGTTAGAGGAAGTTCAGAGAAGGCCTAAGGTTATAAAAAACAGTTCACCTTTTTGTTTGTTAACTACTCCTAAAGATGTCATGAGACGATGACGTTTAAACATATACAAGTATAGCTTTCAGAGAGAAAAACATGTGACATTTGTGTGATAGGCTGCATGGTAAAATGTGTGTGCGTTAAACATGCTTAGGGAAAATGTGTGTGTGTTCATTGCAGTGGCTATATATGCTGTATGATTGTTGCTACTGTGGGGGGCATTTCCGCGATTGGCTGCTGTGGCAGCAGGTGATGTACTCCCCATTATTGTTTGTTTGTTTGTTGCAACAACTAAATAATAATTACTGATCAGCTATGTCTGTGTTTGTGTTTTATTGATTCCTCTCTGTTTCATTCTTTCCTGTTGTGTTATGCTGGACCGCCACAACAAACTAATGGTAAAATTGTATTTTTATCATTCATCAAAGATAGCAGAAAAACATGCATTATGTAGGCTACTATGGAGGGGACTCTGACAGAGGATTACTCACAAAGTACACAGTAAAAGTACTTCATTTCATTTCTGGTAGTGTAGCACCCATAAGGTTGAGGTTGTCTACCTGCACATGCATGTTTATACCACAAGGGGGCAGATCACCTGATGGTTCATCATTGTTTTATGCTGGAGATGAACAGAAGAAGTTTGTCTGTGTGTGCTTTGAGATTGTTTGAGATGCTGACATCTTGCACATGTGCCTTGTGGAAGTTAATAAATGAACGTTTTCTACACCTATAATACCCTTGCGGTCTGAGTGGTGTAACAGTAGCAGTCAAATTAGTACCGAGTCCAACAGTGTCAGTTTTATTAAGAACTTGTGGACAAAAATATTTGTATCACTCATTGAATATAGCAGGGAAAAAAATGAAGAGCAGCTGATTTGAAAAATCAAACTCGAGAGACGGCTGAGGTGACCATGGTGCCAGAAAGCCACAAGTGGGACAGAGCTCTGTCCCACTTGTGGCACAAACATACTCTAGAGTTTTTTACCAAAAGTTCTTAATAAAACTGACACTGTTGGACTCGGTACTAGTTTGACTGCTACCAGAAATGAAATGAAGTACTTTTACTGTGTACTTTTTGAGTAATCCTCTGTCAGAGACCCCTGCTGAGAACAAAATCAAGCCACTTCTGCTCTAGAGTATGTTTCTGGGACAATGTGGCCCGTGGGACATGTAAATGCGATGTCGATGCGTGAACTGTCAACGGGGGGTGGAGAGACACTATGGACGCTCGTGAACTGTCAGGGGGGGGGGGGGTACACTGTGAACTTCTGTCGCCTGTCAGCGCAACTTACATGATGCCGTTTAAAACCATAGACTGTATACAGTTTAAAACATATAATAATAAAGGGCGATGCCGGCCGTCAGCGAACCGAGCCGGCCTTTCTCCACATCTGATTCATGTCATAAATCAGATTTTAGAAAAGCGTTTTAGCCAATCAAAATGAAATATGCGGGACATCGTCTCAATTTGCGGGACGCACCAAAAGTCGTGAAAATGCTGTGCAATATCGCACAAATCGGGACATCTGGTCACCCAGACGGCTGAGTTGACCGCAGTGCAGAATCGCTGTATAGTTGAAATCTCCTAACAATGTTGTCCATTTTAGAAATAGGCCTATTATATTTACAGTCCTTAATAACATTCATTTTCTAGGCTCAATGTGTGTCTTGGTCGTTTTCATTGTGATCGCTAAATTCCCCTTGTTTATAATAATCACAGTTCCTTCAACAGGATACTGTAGTGATTCAAAGTGTGATTTTAGCATAGCCTACGAGTGCTTTTGTTTTGAAATCACTTCCGTGAGTTTCGTCTGCGCTCTTATTTTGTAAGGTAACTTCCGGTAGCAGAATATGAAAAAACGGGGGGTTTTTTGTTTCTGTTTTCTAGTGATTTTATTTTTTGTTTTGAGAAGTAGAAAATGAAAATCATCCCGTTTTTAAGTTTAGTAAATCCCTTTTGACCGTGATAAAGAAAAACGCCTTGTATTTCAATTTTGGTTTTTCAATTTGAAAACGAAAATCAAATATCCAGTCGTTTTTTGTTTTTGAATTTCCATTTGTGAAAAGAAAATCCAATGACCAAAACATACACTGACCCATTTTGCCTCCTGTGAACTGCCGAAGTTTTATGACCTGGCATATCTCTCCTTTTGTCAGGTCATTCTCTCCCTAATATAGTCACATAACAAAGACATGCAAAGCTATCTCAAATAAATTAAGAATAACCTTTTCTTTATGATGTGTGAGATAAAGGCGTTTGAAAAGTCGTAGACAGTGATTAAACAATGTCTTGCTAAGATTGTTCTAACATATGACGAGTCATTGAATTGTCTCATTTTAGATAAAGGATTGCTTGGCGTCAAGGGTAAATAGAGACAGATAATATCTTTGCTGGAGAATGGATGTTGACATACAATGTGACTTCATTATTGTATTTGCTTGTATTCTTCATCTTCCTTTACTTCTTGGCCAAGCCTTTTAAATAAAACCTTCAGTTTGTCTGACATCACATCTGTCTCCAGGTTGCTTGTTTTTCAGAGTGCCACAATGTAAAGCCAGCTAAACATGTGTTCAGATATGTAATAGCTAATGACGTTATTTATAGATCAGACGTTTTTCAGAAATGTTGTTACACCTTAAAGCAATAACAAAGCGCAATTACAGGGTACATCATTTCAGCAGTCAACCTGTCTGTATATTACCAAAGTTTCAAACTCCTTTCTTTTGTTATGCAAATCAAATACGTTGTGACTGCGCCTGACCTGTAATGTGAGAGCAGCTTATTACTCATTATACATAGAAGAGAAAAAGGACATTCCAGGTTTCTTATCAGCAATAAAAGAGAGCAACAGCTCTATTGAGCATTTTATTGTGTGGTGGTTTTTAATGATAAAATGATAGCTCAACAAAATCAACCACCTCCTGCCCCAAAGCGGTACAGAGTATTCTTCAACCATCAGAATATTACAAACTGCTGTAACACCAATTATCAATTTAGACAGTTTTTCTCATATACACCTCCCCCAACTAACAACAATGTCTCTTCTTAACCATCAACCTGTCTCTAAGACAAATCTGTCTTTGTGTACAGTAGGCTATGATTTAAAGTCCTTTAAGGTAAATGTGATAAAAACCTCTTCTTAAAAATACCATACCTTGATACAGAGGTTTTGGCACAAACGTTCACTTTGCTACTCAAGGTTCAAAGTCACTGAGACAGGTTTTTTGCCATACCAGAAAAAAATCATGAGAATTTCGTTTTTAAATCATTACATTTTGGACGGACATGGATGTAAACTAAAACTTGTGTAGTTGGCTAAGGCATACAAGCACTGTTACACCTCATGACAAACAACACCCAATGTCAACTATCACTCTGTCAGCGTCTTCGCCCAGTTTTATATCACACACCCTTCTTTTCTTTTGCGTGTTTTGTTTTTAAAAAGTTCCTGGTACATTCCAACAATGGGAAGGTTGAAGGAAGTTGTACTAGTGTAATGGTAGGTTATGACAAACACATATGGATTGATAGTGACGTGTTGAAGGAGCAGTAAGAAATGCAAGATAAAAAAAACAACTTCAAATATTCATATCAATTCATAAATTCAGCATGATCCAGAATGATGTTGTTATATTTAATTATTTGTTTTCACCTAAGTGTCAGTAGAATGTTTAGATTTTTAATTGTCATACAATTTAGTTTAATAACGTTTGTCACTTTAAAATATAAAACCTTTTTGTAAACCACACCTACTTTAATATCTGTATTATTATATTTAAAAGTTCAGAAACTATAATGGAAAACCAGTAAGGAGAATTTTGAACTATTGTGTAATGTCATCAAGGCTGAGAGTTTATCAGCAAGAAACACATTTTTAAATTATATTTTTATTTATCATCGTTTCCATTCATTTCCATCTGACGCTGTTAATTGGGAAGCGTCATAATTAATGTGAGTTAAGTGGGCCTAATTTACATTTTCCCTGAAACTTTAAGCCTAAAAATATATGTCTATACAGACATCTTAGTCATACTGTGTATTATTAATAAATTAATTCACAATCAATATGAATGAATGAATAACATGAAGGCCTTTTGTATTGTTTTTATTAAAACAGGAAACCATCTTTAATTAAGCTTAGGACCATGACAGTTAGGTCACCACCACAACATCTGGTTGTTAGGGCCTTACCTATTTGACCAACTTAATTGTTTACCTGGTTTAGGACGAGTTACTTATCAAATGCCCTAAACCACCAATTCAAATAAACAGAACAAGGTTAATGCAGTTATAAGGAAAATGTCCACTTGGATAGAGGAATTAATTGATTAGTAATTGGTAATGAAATTTCAAGATCACCTTGACAAGGCTTTTGGCCATACACAAAATATTCATAATAAACGTTGAACATTATCACCCGCATTTTAATTAGGACAAAATGACAAAGTGGTTGCATTTTGGGCACCCATTAACATTAATTAATTCAAAGGCAGAGGCTGCCATACGGGAGCGATTTAACATCCTACACACTCACACACTGTAATACTATGGGAAGCAATTTGGTTTTAAGTATCTTGCCCAAGGATACTTTGACATGTTGGGGATTGATTAACCGACACTTGATTGGGAAACAAAATCCTTTACTCCCAAACCACAGCCGCCCTGGCTCAGTTTCACGAGATACTCCCTCTTTTGTCTTGCAAAACAGGTTTCTGATGCATTCCAACTGTGAATCTTTATGGAAATTCATCTGCATGACAGTAGGTTATGACAAACAAATACAAATAGATTCAAGGTCGCGTCTTGATCCTTTGGGAAGAAATGCAAAAATAAAAATAATGGTATTTCATTACAGGAATTTGTATTTATCGAAGTACATATCTAGGGAAATATGTTTATATGATAATTGGTTGGGTTTGAGAATGGATGGTGGCATACAATGTGACTGCACAGTCTTATGTTACTCCTTGGCTAAGTTTGTCATTTTGTCAGACATCACTTGTTTTATAAGACATTTCTCCAAAAATAATGCCCACCACAATATGAGGATTATTTCAGGCTTTAGTTGTCAATAATTAAAGTTTTGCAATAAATATGTATTGAGATGCTTTCCTTTTTTTCGTTCTTTAAACGTTGTTTTGGTGGCTATCCTTGCTATGGACAAATGAATGATGAACTTTATGTAATTGGCACCCTTCATTCATCGTGAACCATTTTAACCTTCATTATACTTTTTTGTAGGATCACTTGCTGCTGTTGTCACACACTTATGTAATGTATTAGGAAACAACTAAGATGCTTTGTATAACTTTGTTTCAGTTGGTATTTATTGACTTTAGTTGGGTGACTGACTTTGGGGGGCTAGTCACCCTCACTGTTTGCTGTGGTGGGGCCACGAGTGAGTAACCTGTTTGCTATGTTTGCCAGGACTGCACTTGTGAGTCCCAAGGTGCACTCAATGTAGCCTGCCTCCCCAAGAGGCCATTGTATGCTTTTTGGGGTTTTCCCTTTCCTGTAGTATGTTACTTTTAGGTTTTTGTGTATGTTAAAGGTCTGCAAAGGCTTAAATCCCAAAGTTTTCTCCCACACACTCTCCCCCCTGCCTGAAACGCCTCCATTGGATCCCTTTGTTTGTGTCCTTAAAATAATGATATCACTATACAAAACTCAGACTTCTAAAAAAAAAAAAATGCACCTTTGGAACATTAAAGAAAGTAAACATGTGACAGTAGAGGCACAGGATACAAATATAAACCTGAGAAATGTGCATAATACTGTATGGCCTCTTTAGTGAACCTGTGAACTTAAAGTTATTGGTAGGTAAAGCATTGGTTGTCGGTTCACTATCTCTTTTAACAATATATAATAATATCCTGAATAACCCCACCCCCCCACCCACCCGGCCATAACAGCGTGCTACTTGCACTGGTGCTATGATGTTTAAAAAAGAACCAGCTTTGGGAGATGAGAGCCACAGGAGCAGTGACATTGTTCATTTGCCAAATGCAACTCATAAAGTACAATACATTTAATATCACTAAACAACATTACTGGTGATTACCTCTCTACACTGAATATCAGATGTCTGCTTGCATCGTCTCCCTCTTTTATACTTCCTGCTGCCAGATTTTTGTTTTTCAAAAATCAATCAAGAAAAACAGCTTGTGCACGGCTTCACGCTCACAAAACAGTTTGCTCTTCCCAGTCCCAAACACACACCTGTACCTGGGAGATCAATGATATGCTGTTGCCCCATTACGCCATCTAGTGTTAAACATATATTTAAAAAAATGTACCCATTGTAATGGGTGCAACAGCATCTATTCACAAAGCCTCAACTGTACACACGCTGCACTGAATTAATGTGGGGAGTGGCTATAAACTGCTTTCATAGTCCACAAGTAGAGACTGACTCCTGGTGGCTGATGTAATGCATGACAATACATCACATCAAAACAGCATGATAGAAATGATGTAGAA
This sequence comes from Trematomus loennbergii, assembly GCA_012861695.1. Lineage (NCBI taxonomy): Eukaryota > Metazoa > Chordata > Actinopteri > Perciformes > Nototheniidae > Trematomus > Trematomus loennbergii. The sequence goes on along the minus strand of JAAOOA010001046.1, from coordinate 52,328 downwards.
TCAGTTTCAATGGTTTGTTTATCCATCAGCCGCAGCAATGATTGTGTGCAAACTTCCCTGCTTTGGGATGCCCAACGGGCAGTCCAGAGATAGTTACCGGACGCACCCTCACACTGTAAAGTCATTAGTCACGCGCAGCGCGCGACCGGTCATAAACAGACTTTCAGCGAGTGAACGGGTCGTTGTGTGTTCCGCGTTGTGCCTGTATGAAACTGTAAGTGTTGTTACTGTGGCATAAGCACCTGTTTGTATCTATATGTTTGCATTTCGTATGTAAATAACAGTTTACAGAGAGAGGAGGCCGCAGGAGGAGCTCGCTGTAACAAACACAACACATTAATTTATTCATTGTTAAAACATGCTTATATTCTTCTGTGTTTATAAGACAGAAAATAGAGGGAGTTTTCCAGATTCAAGTTTATATTCATTTTTATTTTATTTAAAGTGGACCTATCATGCTATATTTAAATGATATATTGTAGGGCCATACCTATATAAGGTATATTTATACGTTTCTGTTTTCAAAATACCAAACAGATCATGCATTTTAGCCATGCCTCATTTCGCTCTATGTGCTGTTTGCTGTCTATGGGGCTGATTCTGTGAGCTGCAGCTGACCACGCCCCCTGCAGGAGAGGGGAGCCGTGCTCTGATCAAGTCAAGAGGGGGAGAAAAAAAGATCTCCGTCCTCCGTGTTTTAATATATTATTATAGGCCTATAGAGTCGTTATTCATTTGTTTTAAAGCTCAATAAATAACAAAGAAGACCTTTGACCGGCACTTTTCTAATTTTGTCCGGAAGATTTAAACTTTAACGGACATCTCGAACGGCGAAAGAAACTGAAACTGAAACTCTGCCACACGGTCCCCTCGTTCCTTGGAAGAGGCGGAGGGGGGTGTTTGTCATCTGCTGGTGGACTAACCGGAGAGAATTACAGTGCTTGCCTCGACGGGGAGGGATTGCATTGAATTAAAGCAGCGGGAGCAAACGCTTGCCTCGGGGAGGGAGAAAAAAAGCCACAGCGGAGAATAAACAGAAGGGTAACCATGGTAACTATGGGCGGGAAGTCTTCTTCGCTGCTTTTGGGCAGACTACAGCGCCACTTACAGGCCTGGCATATGTACTACAGCGTCTCCAGCGCTTTCGAGCGGAAATGGCCGGCCGTGGCCCAACCCCACATTCCCCTGATAGGTGGAGAGTTGGCCCAATAGCCGTAGCGCCACTTCTGTGACGTCATAGAAGTGTTCAAATCTGGATCAGTCTGTATCAGATCCGTTGCAGCCCCTTTTTTAGAGATTTGGAAAATAGAGAGGGTTGTGTTTTCTGACACTTGGTGAGTTCCCTGGAACACCGGGGACACATATTCATGTATAAAAGATGTACAAAAGTGCATTTTGCATGATAGGTCCCCTTTAACCTTTATTTAATAAAAAGCATTGAGATAAAATCTCATGTACAATGCTGACCTGGCCAAGAAGCTTAACGGCAAAATACACCATTTCATTTGACTTCCTATAAGGAAATTATTTATTTTCTTTCTTTGATTTAGCATTTATAAATAGATTTGTTAAACCATAGAAGAAGAAAAAATATATATATATATATTTTTTTTTTTAAATGAACAGAATAACTTAATTGATGTATTATTTTGTAACATTTCTCAGGAGGGATGCAGCCACGACCTGCTCGAAGGTTACAGCCACGACCAGCTCGGAGGTTACAGCCACGACCAGCTCGGAGGTTACAAGGAGGAGTCAGACGACAACATCAGATAAAAGAACGACAACAGGAAGTCAGAAACAAAGACCTCAAAAAGTGAGAAGATCGTCGACAAGAAAAACCAAACACCTGCAGAGAAACAGACAGGAAGTGGAGGAAAACAGGGAGAGGAAGAGGGGAACACCTCCAGTCAGAAAACAACAACAACAACAACAACAGAGAAGAAGAAGGAAGAGGAGAAGAAGGAGGAGGAAGAGAAGAAGGAGGAAGAGAGAAGAAGAAGGAGGAGAAGAAGAAGGAAGAGGAGAAAGACGAGAGGAAAATAATCGTGAAAATCGTGAAGGCAACGCCAGGACAAGGAGCGAAAGTCCAGATGAAGACGATGATGGGAGGACTGACGATGGAGCAGGAGAGGAAGAGGAAAGAGGAAACAATTGCATCAACGGAGGACAAAAAGACAAGAAGGGAACGGAGGGCAAAAAGGAAAATGAGGCGATGAAAAAATCTACGTCCAAAACCTCAGAAAAGAAAGAAAGCAAGTGGAGAAAATGGCAAGGAAAGACCAGACGAAGAAAGAGGAAACGACAGACAATAAACACACAAGTGTCTGACGGGAAAACAACCGCAGAGCAGACGACTAAACCACAGAAGAAGAAAGAAGAAACAGAGGTGAAGAAAACAGCCATGACAGACCAGAAGAAGAAGGAGGAGAAACCTGAGAAGACAGATGGAAAAACAACCGAAGTGTCGGACAAGAAATGCACCGAAGACACGAAACCACAGAAGAAGAAAGCAGAGGGAGCATCACAGTCTGAGGACGAGGAGAAGAAGAAGAAGAAGAGTTCAGATGTTTTGATGAAGAGCGGATCGTCGGAGCAGAAGAAGAGCGTGGCGGAGACGGCGGCCATGACACTAACGGACTCAACGCTGCACCGTATCCATGGAGACGGTTAGTGCTAGATCGTATACCTCCTGGGTTTAGGCGGAAGTGACGTAACCTGCCACCCAGAACAAGAGACGAGCATGAATACATAACTTTCCCACAAAAATATCATAAATATAATATTTTGAGAATTCAAAACTTTGGAGGACAGCAGGCTATTACCAATATTACAAAAATGACATCTCACAAGAAAAAAAGCACAGATGGGATTTAACACTCAAAAGCCAATAGTGCGTTTGATTTCGGATTACAGTGACACACACAGTACAAGGTTTTTTTTTAAAAAGGGGGAGATTTTTTAGGAGTGTGCTCCTTCTCACTCCTGTTTGCTGTCCTCCGGATTCCTGCAGGACTCCAGAGTCGCACAATTAAAAACCAGATGTGCAGTTAGTTGCTGCAAAAGTTGCCGACTTCTCATCAACGATAACGTCACTTCCGCCGCCTAAAACCCAGGAGGTATACGATCTAGCACTAACCCCATGGAGACATCCGGATCTCTCTGAAGACACAAAAACCCCGTAAGAGTTCACTGATTTAATATTATAGGGAAACCTTTAAAGAGTCCTCTCCTGCTGATGTTCAGGTGTATATCAGTATGTAGTGTCTCTACTTTAAAGAGTCCTCTCCTGCTGATGTTCAGGTGTATATCAGTATGTAGTGTCTCTACTTTAAAGAGTCTCTCCTGCTGATGTTCAGGTGTATATCAGTATGTAGTGTCTCTACTTTAAAGAGTCCTCTCCTGCTGATGTTCAGGTGTATATCATACGTAGTGTCTCTACTTTAAAGAGTCCTCTCCTCCTGATGTTCAGGTGTATATCAGTATGTAGTGTCTCTACTTTAAAGAGTCCTGTCCTGCTGATGTTCAGGTGTATATCAGTATGTAGTGTCTCTACTTTAAAGAGTCCTCTCCTGCTGATGTTCAGTGTATATCAGTATGTAGTGTCTCTACTTTAAAGAGTCCTCTCCTGTTGATGTTCAGGTGTATATCAGTATGTAGTGTCTCTACTTTAAAGAGTCCTCTCCTGCTGATGTTCAGGTGTATATCAGTATGTAGTGTCTCTACTTTAAAAAGTCCTCTCCTGCTGATGTTCAGGTGTAAAAAGAAATGTAAATTATAGTGTCCGTCCAAAAATAAACCATTACTTATAGTGAAAACCACCCTTGAATGATGGGATAGTAGACTAAAAGCTTTAGGAATCCAAACTATAACATATCATAAGTACCCTGTATCAAGATTGATGCAAAACAAGTGACATTTTACCTTTTTTTACCAGCACCGCTACAATACATTTTGAAATACAGATATAGATATTAAAGGTAGACGTACTGCCGTCATTTCCGTTCTGCTTTTTATTTCGGCTACTTCCATTCTTTGAGTTGTTTAATGCAGAACATGGACACCTGACTTATGAAACAAAAACACTGTGTTTCCTTTCAACTGAAGCTTAAACTCAAACAGCATTATATGTGTAGCCTTGCCTTCATTTGAGATGACACTCATATCTCAAGTATAAAAACACTTATGTTGTATCAAGTACAAGTACCTCTATAGTTATACTTAAGTACAGTACTTGAGTACATGAACTTCCCACCTCTGCTGCTAAGCTACTTCTTAGCTGTAGATTGGTTGTAGCGTCCCCAGCTGAATAATGGTCATACTCTCGAACTGATGGTATCCTTTTATTGTATACCCTTGCATGTATACATTAAGTGTCAACGTACCAACGTAAGAGCTATGAAAAGAAAGAAAACACAATAATTAGCCACCATCTCACAGATAAAACACCTCCATTCCTTGCATTTATAAACGTTACATTTCTAATTCTAACTAAATAATGCAATTATAGCTCACTACTGCCCCCTAACTAACAGAGCAGTAGGCTAATATAGCAGTTTTGCTAATTCAAAAGCATGGACTCAAAACTCTGCAAAACTACGAAATAACACCACATAATATCAATACACATATTATAAAGTAATAAAAACCTTGTGCCCCTATCAGCCAGGTGCTAAAAAACCCAACGTAACTAATTATTCTATGTTAATTTCTCCGTCATTCATCCGTCATTACACGTGTTTTCACTCCTCCGTTCTCTATTCACTTCCGGCAAAAGTCCCTTCAAAATAAAAGTCTGGATCTTATAACTATCAAAATAAAAGTACCAAACTAAAACTTTACCACAGGAAAACATCGGGACACAAATATAACCACCTCTACAAAAGGTTAAACATATTAAAGGTCATTTACACTGCCACCAAATTATGAGTGAATTTGTTAACTTTATAGATAAAGCACGAATAATTTCTGAACTCGATTTGACATTTAACCTTAACTCTTATTCCATTAGAATGTCCATGAATAAGTGTTCATACTGTAAAGGATATGGTTGTGCAGTGAAGAGGGTGGTCAAACAGTCTCCAAGAGCAGGATCAGCTTCTGCACTGGACGTTCAAGAATGGACGGCTTTCCAGAACACTGTCCCACCTTTCCCGTCTTCTGGTCTCCCCGATTTTTTTCTCCCGATTCCGATCTTTTGAAAATCACGTAATCGGCTCCGATCCCCGATCACGTGATCGGATCGGGACATCTCTAATCCTTTCCAATCATCGTTGTGAGCGTCAGCCTAACAGGATGTGTCTCTGTTTGCAAGCTGTTGCTTACTTCCTTTTCAATGAAGACCGTATCACTTTGAGTGTCAAGCAACGCATACACAAGCCTTTCCATACCTGGATTGCTGACAGAAGAAACCCACACTGGCACAATCATTGAAGTATTCTCAGGTGGCTCCTCAGTATTCACATTAAGAGACAGTGTGGTTGCTGCTTCAGCTGTGCTGCTCTGACTCAGGACTGATGATGTTTTTGCTGTAGTGTAGCTGTCATCATGGAGAGATGTAGGATGTTTTCCTTTGCAGTTGTCACATGAGTGTCTGTGACGACAGTCCCTTGCATTATGGCCTGGCTTTAGACAGCCATAGCACAGTTTATTTTCCTTCACATATTTCCTTCGTTCGTCCAGAGATTTACTTTTGAACTCAGGACAATAGTGCAGACCATGATTACTGTCTTGACATAGCATACATGGAGGCCTTAAACTTGTTTTTGCCTGTCCTTTAATGTCAGTCTCTGTGGCTGTCTGTGTGTGGAGAACACTAATTTTACTTCTCCCTTCTTTCAGATGATGTTTCTCTGAGTTCGACTCTGCTGAGTGGAGAGCACGGAATGAAGTAATAGGATTACAGGAAATCTCCGCTTCCATTAACATGAAATCAACAAACTGCTGGAAGTTTGGAAATTCTTGTTCACTTCTCATGACTTGAGTAACCTTTCTGTTCCACTGTGATGCTGTCCAGTCAGGTAGCTTTTGAATCAGTTTCTGATTTTCCTCGCAGTCATTCAAAATGTCCAGACCTTTAACATAGGGCATGGCTTCCTGACATGAGTTTAGGAAATCAGCAAATGTCCGTAATCCATCAGCATCCTTTGTGTGTATTTTTGGCCAGTTTGAAAGTTTTTCTCTGAATGCTCTCTGTATAATAAAGGGCTGACCATACCTTTGGTTGAGACGGCTCCATGCATCCTTATAGGCTTCCTCATCACTTCTGAAGAAGATGCCATCAAGTATTCTTCGGGCTGGACCTCCTACATACTTTCTCAGATAGTGCAGTTTGTCAGCTGAAGAAATGTTCCTTTTGTCTATGAGTGATGTGAATGAAGCCTTCCACTCAATGAAATGGATCGGGTCACCAGTGAATACAGGTGGCTCTGGTATTGGGAGCCTGTTCAGAGAAATGCTATCCTGGACTGCTTGAGCCAAGTAAGTCACATCTGTCTGTGGAGTTGATGTTGTCACTGCAACATTAGTGGGCTGCTGGATGACAGCTGTATTCACATATTGCTGTGGAAATACACTTTGTTCTCTAGGGTCGATATCAGAAGAATAGACACGTTCCTGCATTACTTCTTGGTCATAGGTTAGAAGTCTAGCTCGTGCAGCTCTTATATTCTTTTCTACCTTCAATCTTTCCAACTCACGTCTCTGAGCTTCAAGTTCTCTCCTTTGTTGCTCCTCTAGGAGTTGAATCCTTTCCTTTAGTTTTTCCTCTTCCAACAGCAATTCATACTCTGCTTCCTTTGCTGCTAACTCTGCTGCAGCGTCTGCCCTTTTGGCTGCTACGATGGAGCAGAGCGAGCATAGTCTTTGTTAAGCAGCTCACAAAGACGTTGCCTAACTGCTTCGCTGTCAAAATCTCCATCAATGCCTGTTATCCTTTCATATGCTATTTTAACAATGTCTTTAGTGACGGCTTCACAGGCATCAATACGACGTCTTGTCTCATTGGATGGAGGTAGATGATCTCTTATTTCCATATACACTCTAGTAACATTTTCGTTTTCTTGCTCTAGTGTGTCTATTATAGCTGCAATCTGGCTCTCAGTAATGTCTGACTTTAACTGATCTCTGGCACTACGTGCCTGAATCTTCCATTGTTCATAAATATGAATTAACCTTTTCTCCTTTTTGTGAGCTTCCTCTCTCTGAAATGCAAGCATCTTCTCCGTGGGGGTCTTTAGACGAGTAGGGCGGCGAAGTTCCTCCTCTTCGTTGTCCTTATAAGCCTCCATTGTCTGGTCCTTGTCCCCATCGTCTAAAGATGAGTTGTCTGATGCCATTTCGTGAGTGGGTGTCACAACCTTAGACCATCACATCAAGTCCCTCCGCAGTCATCCTTGGTCATGAGCGTGGTGGGAATGATGAGGTGAAGCTCTTACTGTAGCGTCCCCAGCTGAATAATGGTCATACTCTCGAACTGATGGTATTCTTTTATTGTATACCCTTGCATGTATACATTAAGTGTCAACGTACCAACGTAAGAGCTATGAAAAGAAAGAAAACACAATAATTAGCCACCATCTCACAGATAAAACACCTCCATTCCTTGCATTTATAAACGTTACATTTCTAATTCTAACTAAATAATGCAATTATAGCTCACTACTGCCCCCTAACTAACAGAGCAGAACACATGTAGGCTAATATAGCAGTTTTGCTCATTCAAAAGCATGGACTCAAAACTCTGCAAAACTACGAAATAACACCACATAATATCAATACACATATTAATTAAAGTAATAACAAACCTTGTGCCCCTATCAGCCAGGTGCTAAAAACCAACGTAACTAATTATTCTATGTTAATTCTCCGTCATTCATCCGTCATTACACGTGTTTTCACTCCTCCGTTCTCTATTTACTTCCGGCAAAAGTCCCTTCAAAATAAAAGTCCGGATCTTATAACTATCAAAATAAAAGTACCAAACTAAAACTTTACCACAGGAAAACATCGGGACACAAATATAACCACCTCTACAAAAGGTTAAACATATTAAAGGTCATTTACATTGGTTTTGTGTTGACTGTAGTGTTAATACTTATTTCAGAGACCCAGCAGGAGAAGTAGCACTGAGAGCAGCATGGAGGAGAACAAAGAGACCCCCAGAACTCAGGTCAGTGTTCACTTCATCACAATATATTCCTATCACTGTTATCCCTTACACTGGGGGACATTTGGGTTGAATAAGGACTTTAAACCTGTACTTTTATTTAAGGAGAAAACTAACTTGAACATTGTGGGGTTTATTTTACAGACTCTTATTTTTGTTTTTTGATATATCTGCATCACTGACTCACTGACTCTTTATCTGTCTGTCCTTTTTAGAAACAGAGAAGAAGAAAGGCACCCAAACTTTTCAGCTGTGACCAATGTGGGAAAGATTTCACTGAATCAAGAGGACTTCAGAGGCATCATCGTAGTCACACTGGAGAGAAACCATACAGCTGTGAAGAGTGTGGGAACAACTTTACTGAGAAAGGTTACCTTCAATCCCACCAGCGAATCCACACTGGAGAGAAACCATACAACTGTGAACAGTGTGGGAAAACATTTTCTCATAAAGGCCATCTTAAGAGCCATCATCGCATTCACACTGGAGTTTGACTCTGATTTTTTTTTGGAAGCGGCCATTGTATTTGCTCGTTTACCCGAAGAGATTACTTTTGTGAAAGCAGTTATTATAGCAACACTAAATAAATCATCGGAGCGGTGGAATTGATGAGGATGTCTCGGCGCTTCTGGCGATTTACTCGGAGGACGCGAAGTGCGGCATTCAGAAGCTTCTACTGCATGCAGTTTCAGTGGATCAGCAAAGTTAGCAGACCTGGCAAAGTCATGTCGTGACGACTACGAAGGTAAAATAAAATACATGCACTGCACTGTTTTAATCTGCACAATACTGGTCTTAGATGTACTTTTATTTGCTCAGTAGATCGAGCTAGCCATGCTAGAACTTGCTAACGTTAGGTCCAAGCTGGCTAATAACATCTAGCTAGCTAGCTATTCTCAGCCGTGCCCGCTATAAACACGTATTGACTTGTGAATAAGTGTGCAATGTTCTGTAATTTGCTTCACTAACTCATGGCACTAATCGTGTGTTTCAGGCGAGGTGTTTCTCTCAGGATTAGAAACTAGTTTTCCCCTCCGGGATAAAACGATAATATAACGTTAGCAATTAGCATGCTAGCTGGACCTCTGTGGCTAACTGAGGTAAACAATAGATTGTAGTTGCTATAATTTCAAGTAATTTGCAACATTCATTCTACATGTTAATGGTAAAAGCTTAAACAGTTGATTACCTGCATGCCACAAAGACTGATGTTCTAATATTTTTGCACATTTAAGTAGAAATGTAATTGAAATTCTATTTACTGCCTAAACATTGTTCCTTGTATTATCCTAAATAGTTTGACCTTGTTTCCTCAGAAGGCTTCTCAGACTACATGGAGGATCCCTCAGAGAAACACAGTTTCCACGTTCAGTTCCCCCCCGCTGAGAGTAGGCAGCTCCACACCCTGTGCCCGGTCAGCGGACACCATCAGGACTACCATCCTGACCGCTGCTGCCATACTGCAGCAAACAGGAGGGAACGGAGGTGAAAACACACTTTATACATTTAGATATGTGGAGCACAAAGAAAAGCATTGCTAAAAAACATTTAGCAGCTAAACTGTGGATAACAAGTAAACCACATTGGTTTGTTATTCAATATTCAAAAGCTTTTTGAATCATTACATGTCACTTGTTAGACGCTTTTATCCAAAGCTTACATACTCAATACTGTGGGCAATCCCCACAGGAGCACTTTGGGGTGAAGTGTCTCAGGGACACAACGACATGCTGACTGCAGTGGGGTTTGAACCTGTGCTCCCCTGATCCGAACACCAATGCACTTATCCACACGCCTCCCTATCATGTCCTGAGAGCCCCCAATTGCTAGTGCCTTCACCATTTAAAATGTTAATAGTCAAATCAAAGGTGTTCCCTGTGTTCCTCCTGTTGTGTGCCTGCAGAGACAGATTTGGACAATGTTGTGTCGTTGTTGCGATTAAACTGATCTTGTATCTTGCATATTTCACCTTAGGAAAGTGGGCACGCGATGACAGCTTCCTTGACACCATCATGGCGATGGCCCGCCGTGCCATGGTCAGCAAGGAGAATGAGGACCTGCGTGCCAAGGAGATGCACGACGAACGGCTGCTGCATTCACACAAGGCCCAGGAATCGAGGTGGAGCAACAAAATACCTTTCTGGCTGGGCTTCTGGCAGTGCTAAGCGAGCTGATTAAATCCAACAGGCCTTCAATACAAAAATTAAGAAAAACTTGTCGTTGATAAACTGTACAATGACTTGTTGGGAGGCGTGTGGTGCAGTGGTCTGGTGCGTTGGTGTTCGGATCAGGGGAGCACAGGTTCAAACCCCACTGCAGTCAGGATGTCGTTGTGTCCCTGGGCAAGACACTTCACCCCAAATTGCCTACACCTGTGACAGTTAATTTTGTATTATTGTGATTATATATATATGCCACTGTTATTAATACTGACACCTAACTTTGCACAAAGGTGTGTCTGCTGCTGAGCCTACCTATTGTTATTATATATATATATATATATATATATATATATATATATATTGCCACTGTTATTATATTGTTTTGATACTACTGACACTTATTGATCTGCTGCTGATAAATAAAAGAGAACCTACATGCACGGCACTAGCATCATGACTGTCTTTGTTTAAACCAGCAGCAGTGCAGCGGTACACAGACTAACCTGTGTGTGTGTAACGTAGTTCTTCAGGTGTGCATGCTTAACATGTATGTTAACATGTATGTATACAAACGTTTTTAAAGAGCTTTCAACCTCATCCCATTGTCTTTAACACACATTTAACATAATATACTCATAATATACAGTATGAGTACTGTTTTGATACTGACATTTAATCTTTGCACTAAGGTGTGTCTGCACTATTGTAATTGTGTCTGTTGACTGGTAAATAAAAGAGAACCAAATGCACTGTACAAAATATCAGCTTTATTGTCAATTTACAATTTCCATGCTGTTCAGATGCCTCTCCACAACGTTGCTTCCAGGCGAATACAGAGGAGTTGAAAAGAGCCCTTGGACATTCGGAAATCTTCGATCCACTGCACAGTTGGCACCCTCCCACCAGGCCGACGTTCTATTGTTCACCCAGAGTTCCGTAGTATTCGCATATCTGGAACACATACAAAGACACAAATTAGCCCTACATAACTCCATAAATCCTACATTAGATAGTATTAATGTGATTTAATGAACGTACCATTGCTGTTCTTTGGGCGTGATAACGGCCATCATCCTCGGCTGTACAACGGCGAAACATGTCCATCGCGTGTGATTTCGTCGTCTAATCCTTTTGTTAAGGCTTCTTAACCGCCTTCGCCTCCGACTCAGCATTTCTATTGCATTTGAATGGTCGATCTGTATTTGTATTTGTGGCTGAGTTATTGGCTTAAATAACTCCGTTACGAAGCTGTATAACACGACCCAAAACGTCAACTCCATACCGTGTCTGAGGTCGGAAGGTAAACAGAAGCATCCAGCGGAAGCGGAAGTTTTTTTTCTTCTTCTCTCGGTTTTTTGGCGATTGCAACTTTAAGGTGCATACCGCCACCTACTGTACTCGCCGTGAAGTTGTTTGCAGCCTGCCAGGAAAACCTAAGCAGAAGAAGAAGAAGTGACGTCAGCGGCTCATTTGCCTAATCCACCCCCAGGAACTCATTTTGGTGTGAACGCGATCTGCTTTAGTTCGTCAGAACTAAAAGAACTCTCATGAACTAAAGTTCTCAGGAACTACTGTGGGAAAAGTACTTGGTGTGAACGCGCCTATACACTACATCAGTTGATCTTAAGAGCCATCATCGTATTCACACTGGAGAGAAACCATACTGCTGTGAAGAGTGTGGGAAATCATTCATTACATCATGTAAACTCACAGTCCATCATCGTATTCACACGGGTGAGAAACCATACTGGTGTGAAGAGTGTGGGAAATCATTCATTACATCATGTAAACTCACAGTCCATCATCGTATTCACACAGGAGAGAAACCATACTGGTGTGAAGAGTGTGGGAAAACCTTTTCTCAAGGTAGTAACCTTAAAGTCCACCAGCGCACTCACTCTGCCTCCATCTGATCCTTTTCTGAGTCAAGCTAGCATTCCCCTGATTTTCTCCAAATGTAAAGCTGACCAACAGTGACTTTACGTTCTAATAAACATGTTTTTTATGGACTACATTCAGACCTCCCAAAACCCGGCTGTCCTCACACACTTAGCTCTATATGTGAGTGCTCTGGTTAATAAAAACGTTTTTTGATTTGGATAAAGCAGCTTTATACTGTTGCTGCGATGCTGAACGTAACAATGATCTTTCTACCAGCAGCCTGTAAATGAGACGTTTAGGGAACATCTGTAAATAGAAGCATCTCTTGATCTTTTCCATACATTTCTTAATAAGGTCTGTATATATATTATAATTCCTAATCAATTATCTGTTATGTCTGCAGTTGCAATTTCAGTGAGCATCGAGTTCAGAATGTTTGTTGCCACACACCGTATTTGCTTCTGTGTGTAACGTTTACTGAATCGTTTTCATTCAACGTTTATGTTCATTTGAAATGTTTGAATTGCTTTTTGGTTTATTTTTTTGTATTTACTTCAAGTGATGTTCAAAACACTAAGACACGTTAGGTATGAGAAGTGATAAAGTACATTTGTGACGTTCTTGTTTTGTTTTAACAAACATTGTTCTAGTGAAACTCTGATATAATCTGATTCATCTCATGTTCATAATTTGACTTCATTGTGACAGCGGTTTCTTTTCTGTGTTCCCAGTACATTTAATTTGAAAAAATAAAATATATTTGAAAATTCAAGTTTTGTGTTAAAGTACAATATTTCTCTGGATACCTAAAGTCCCTGAAGGCAGCATGACTACAGAAGGCCTGTCACTCATGTGAAGCCCCTCTCTGCTAAGCCCGCCCCCCAAGCAACATTAGGGCCAAATGTCTAAAACCAAAAAAATATAATGATAAAAAGTTGTTATATGAAAGGGATAATTGCAGATTTAAGAAGGGCAGGAACTGGATATGAGATGTTTAGGGAACATCTGTGGATTGTAAAGTTTGCATGTCATATACATATATAGTATATGTACTTTTAATGCCATTAATGTTTAAAAAATAAAAGTAAATGTTTTAACCGAGGAATATTTAAAGTGTTTTATCATGTCATCAGTTTATTTATTGGATTCTCTGTGTGAGCAAAGAAGGCTGTGAGATTTGAAAAACTCCAAAAAGAGAGTAAGTGAGTCTCAAGTTCAGAAATAGTTATTACAAATATATCCTCATTATATGTTCCTACTGTGTGTAATTTCACTGAATCATCTCTATTGTACATTTTGTTTCCCCCTTATAGAGCATATGTGTTGTACTTTGTTTTAATACCAGCTACCATGTTACAACCCGGCTCTTGGGCTGTAACAAAAAGCTGGGAGTGGAGACGAGGGGTATGAAAATATAACAATCATTTAATAGTTGATCCAAAAACAGCACTGGGGACAAAGTACATTCAGACTGGGAGCTACTTTACTCAATTAGAAGTACACTTTCTGTCCCACCACTCAGGCACAAAAACAAGTGGGAATAAACCAGAGATGTCAAAAGTACACACATCTTTTACTCAAGTAGAAGTACAGATAATCGTGTTTAAAAAATACTCTGGTAAAAGTAGAAGTACTGACTAAACTTCTTTACTCAAGTAAAAGTAAAGAAGTATGGGCTTTGAAATGTACTTAAAGTGGACCTATCATGCTATATTTTAAACATATACCTATACAAAACATGTCTGTGAAGTTTTTTTTCAAAATACCAAACAGTTCACCCATTGTAGCCATGCCTCATACTGTTCAAACCCCTCTTTTGAAGCCCTGTTAGAGAAACGCGGATCTTGGGTCCTTAGTTTGAAAAAAAAGAAGAAGAGGAGGCGGAGCTAATGCCTGATCAGAATTCTACCGGAGATAAAGTTAAATTCTGCTGTGATAAAACGCCATCCTGTTTAAACCACGTCAAGGATTATTTCTGAAATAGTGTGGAGCTCAAATGCTTTTTCTCTTGCAGGTTTATCACAAGGTGGGTTCTTTTTTATTTCCTGCTTTTTAAACACATGTGCTCTCCAGTACAGGTTAGCTCTGAGTGTTAGCGAGGCTTGCTAATGTAAACAAAGACGAGATTACGTCCAAAACATGTCAGGCATTGTTTCTGATAGCAACTTTCTGTGGGTCAGCTGCCGATTTGACATCAGTTCAGATGGAATCTGTATCCGCTCGTTGTACCCCTGTTTTTTAAAGATTTGGGTACAGAGGAAAAGGGTTTTATTTTCTGACACTGCGTGATTCCCCGACGCACCGGGGACACATATGTATGTATAAAAGACATCACAAAGTGCATTTTGTATGATAGGTCCCCTTTAAGTAAAAAGTACCCATAACTACCATCTGTTTTAAAGAGTACCTGACCTCCCTTTTTAATAATACAATAATGTCATTGTTAGCTAATGAACAGTGGCGGCTGGTGGAAAATATTTTAGGTGGGGCTGTGGAAATGGTGATCAAACAATACTAGAGGGGTCCGGGGGGATGCTCCCCCGGTAATTTTTTTGAGAAAAGACCCCTTAAATCATGACTTCTGGTGATGTTAGAGGGGGGGAGAAGGACAATTTGAGGCTTAAAAATATGAGAAGACTGATCAATACCTCCATAACTTCAGTGTGGTTAGCTATGAATCTTCCAAAACTTCCAAACACCTTGTCCTGGACATAGTTTCTACAGCATAAACTGTGCAACAGTACAGTAGGCCCACACAAACTGCAGAACACCGGGGCTTTGGGAACACTGATTTAATTCCCATTTAACCTGTTAAGGGGCTTTTTTCCCCGTTTTTTTCTCACGAAACTGTGTCTCAGGGCTTCTTAAAATGTAATAAACTATTCATGTGTCCTACTCAGAGGAAACGCATCTAACTGATGATATGAACCATGTTTACCGAAACAAAACACAAGTCTCACAAGAAGCGTCTAAATGAGCCCTGAGCGAAAAAATGCTAACGCACTCTAGGTATAAATCAATCGATATACTTATCGGATATGCACAAACAAGCTTACAAACTGAGATTCCACATATTCTAGAAATATAAGTATCATCACTGAGCGATCAGAACTCGCGACAGCGGAAGCAAATACAGACATCACACGACGTAGCTTTAGGTAGCAAAACATGGAGATATGCTCACCTTTTGCAGAATAACAATTCTGATCAAAACGAGAAAAACGCAGCTGAAGGTTAATCCATAAATTAATCCAATGTGTCTGTCACTTTGAAAAATGATTGATGATCCATAATTCCATTTTTATGTCAAAAACTGAGTTTTCATTAGCTGCTAAATGGTAGCTTCCAGAGTGTATGACAGCTTCCTGTTTTGTCTCCTTGGATACGAGTCCAAACAACTCACAGACTGCACCGGGCGCTCACGTAGGAGCCCTGTGACCATCATATTTGACGACGCTGATTGGCTGAAATTATGTTTTCGCGGCATAGTTTACACGTTACAGATAGCAACAGTCAGCTGCTAGTGGCTGCTGCTGCACTGGTGAGGGCTCCTCTCTTAGCGCCCAGACGAGAGAAGGTACACGGGCAAGGCCAGGCAGGAAACATGTGACTTATCAGTAACTTTAGACATCGTAACACAATTTTAAACGATATTTTATTGTAGATTATACATTTTACTGATACCAATTATATAATATTTACCTTGTTCATTAAAAATAAAAATAAAAATATATATGTTTTTTAAAATATATATATAATATATATATATATATTTTTTTTAATATGGGAAGAGCTGGGTGGCGCCCCTAGCGCCCCTATGGACCGGCCGCCACTGCTAATGAATGTTTCCATGCTGAACAACGGCAACATGACAACGTTTTCATTGGTCCCTCTTCTTTAGAGAAGACCAGGAAATGATGGATACACGGATCGTGTTCAAATCAATAGGCACGCAATGACTATAAATAATAATGATCACCAAACACACATTCAAACTAAAGTAACCAGCCTGTTGGAAATGTAAGAAGTAGAAAGTACAGGTATTTGTGTTCAAAATGTAAGAAGTAGAAAGTACAGGTATTTGTGTGTCAAAATGTAAGAAGTAGAAAGTACAGGTATTTGTGTTCAAAATGTAAGAAGTAGAAAGTACAGGTATGTGTGTTCAAAATGTACAAAGTAAAAAGTCTTCAGAAAAATAAGTAGTGGAGTAAAGTACTGATACCAGAAACATGTACTTAAGTACAGGAAGTATTTGTAGGGAACTGCTATATTACTTAAGGAGTACGGGGGGTTTCAGGATCTGAGATGTTATTATTTTTATTATTATTATGCAGGGATTTAGATTGTGAACCAAAAGCGTGTTTTCTGCTCCGGAACCGAAAGGTGGTGCTAAAGCTTCTTTAAGCTGGATGGCAACCGCCGTAAAACACCAAGAAGAAGAAGAAGAAGAAGAGCTTCGGTGAGAGGGGTCAGCTTTATTACTTTATGTATAGATGCAACAGGACTAAACATGAATGGAAAAGACTTCAAGTCGATTCAAATTGTAGAAATAAATCTAAATGATTTAAAATAGATTCCAAAAGAACAGAAAAAGATGTGAGAAGCACAAACAGCAGTTCTCTGCTCACTAACTCCCTGCAGTGAGGACAAAGTGCATTCAGCCTCTTTGGGTCAAAACAAGAAATGACTTCCATTACATGCTAAAAGACAAGAAATAAACATTACAGCTCTCTGAATAGATACTAGAGGACCATAAACAGATGCTAGATAACAACAAATAAACATTAGAGCTCTCTGAATATATACTAGAGGACCATAAACAGATGCTAAATAACAAATAAACATTACAGCTCTCTGAATAGATACTAGAGGACCATAAACAGATACTAAATAACAACAAATAAACATTAGAGCTCTCTGAATAGATACTAGAGGACCATAAACAGATGCTAAATAACAACAAATAAACATTAGAGGATTTTTTTTTTTTTCTTTAATTTTTAGGATTTTTCACACAGAATTTTCAAAATGTTATGACATTTTATTTAATAGATAATCCCAAATTTGTTATACATATTTGTTAATTTTTCAGGTAATTTTGGTTTTTACAATTTTTCGTACATTTTTCTAACGTTTTTGTACATTTCGACAAATTACATTTTCAGAAACGTTTCTACCATGAATGCTTCAAAACGTCCTTAAAACACCACCAACGGTCCTCTTTAACCCCTCTAATTGTACCTTCTTTACCCCTCACAGTGGCAACGGCAGGATGGCGTTTTCAACATCGAGTGGCAGCGTTTCGAGCTTCTGTCGGAGTATCAGAGCAGAGACCTGACCTCGGTGGCGGTGATGAAGCGGGGGAAGAAGGTGATCTGCGGCTCCAGCAAAGTAACCATATACATCTTCAACTGGAACGGATTCGGAGCAACGAGCGACCGATTCACCATCAAAGCTGAGTCCGTGGAGTGCATGGCGCCAATCACCGACAACATCATGTGCACCGCCTCCATGGACGGGTACATTTGGTGAGTCGTTGGATTACTGGTGGTTTTTGGTCCCAGATATCTGTTTTGTTGGTTTTACTTGATCCATACTGGTCTTTTAATTATCAAAAATGGTCTTTTAATGGACCAAAGTAGTCTTTTAACTGGCGACGCTGCTTTAATCAGATTTTTTGATGATCTAATATGGTTTCTCAACACACTGGCTTTTAATGGTTATATTTTGTCTTTAAACGGTGAGTCGTTGGGATTACTGGTTGATTTTGATCCCGGATTAGTGTTACGTTGGTTTTTGTTGGTTTAGTTGATCCATGATGGTGTTTTAACTATGCTGCTTTAATCTGATGTTTTAACAAACTAATATGGTTTCTAAACACTCTAAGATGGTAAAAATGGTCTTTTATGGTCAAATATGGTCTTTAAATGGTCCAACCAGGTGTTGTAATGTCAGACATGATCTTGGTTCCATATACTGGTTTCTTTTTTTCTAAAATGATGAAAAAAATCTGCTTTTAATGGTCTGAGCTGATGGCATCATGGCTTGAGACATGTTTTGTAAATAATTGTTATACATTAAGTTGTGCATACGATGAACGGAACCAATAAAAATGAAATGAAATGAATTGTTGTCCTGGTTGGCCACCAATCTTGTACCAATAAGCCTGATTCCTCACCCTATTGAATGCTTATATATATAAATGTCTCCCTTCCTCCATCAGAGCCGTGAACCTCTTTCCCAACCGGGTCATCGGGTGCATCGGGCAACATGTCGGAGAACCCGTAGAGGAAATCAACAAAATCCTGGGACTCCCGTTTCCTGGTGAGCAGCGCCCACGATCAGCTGATCAAGTTCTGGGACATTTCTGATTTAAAAAAACACCAAGGTCACCGAGTGCCGCAAGAGGAAGAAGAAAGACGGACGCATGAAGTCGCTCACCAAGAAGGCTCACGGAGAAAATACTTATTTGCCGGACTCGTGGAGGAAACTGAGAATAAGGAGGAAAAGGAGGAGGAGGAAGAAGAAGAGGAAGACAGCGGATGACTGACTGTTGATGAACAATATGTATATGTATGTATGTATATATATATATATATATATATATATATATATACATATATATTAGGGATGCCAGAAACTGACCATGATCAAATTCGAAAATCGGACAGCCCTGGCGAATATTAATCGATTATTCGTATATTGTATATATATACATGTATATATATATATATGTATATATGTATGTATATATATATTTATTAGGGCTGTCAAGTTAACGCGTTAATAACGCGTTAACGCAAAAAAAAATTAACGCCACTAATTATTTTTACGCGATTAACGCATGTGTTATTTTTTGTCCTCGGCCGCCCGTAGTTTCAGAGCGCAGCGAGTTTAAAATACCATCTACAAGCTGATGCTGACAGCCCCGCTCCTGCCGCCCGCTTGTGGCAGACACACTTCCACGCTCACCGGCAGGCCCGGACTGGCCATCGGGAGGACCGGGAGGGTGTGTGTATGTGTGGCGCGACTCGCGAGCGAGGCACCTTACGTGTTGTTGTTGTTAGCATCTGGTGCTAGCTAGCTGCGCTAACGGATATAAGGAGCTGTTTCAATGAAAACAGAGGAGCGACATTTCGCCGAAACTGCGCTGTGCACTTGACTTTATGCAGGTAGCCAGACAGTGGGACATTGTACGAAAAGTCAGCACACTCAGCACGGATAGTGCGCGCAACATGATTGCAGCGTCCAGGCAGCTCCCGTTCAAGCATATATGCCTTGAGCTGCACATAGCTCCAACGATCCATCACAGTGCCTCCACATTCATTCACTCGCACGCACGCACGCTCACTCGCACGCACGCACGCACGCACGCACTTGAAAAATATCCCTCTAAGGTACATTTAGAACGGATAAAAAATGTGCGATTAATTTGCAATTAATCGCGATTAACTATGGACAATCATGCGATTAATCGCGATTAAATATTTTAATCGACTGACAGCCCTAATATATATATATATATATGTGCAATAAGCTTCTTAGTGCAATAAGAAGCTACAGGGACGTTAATCTACGTCGGTAATATTAACTTTATTTAATACAACATTTACGGTACAAGATTTAATCCTACAGCCCATGTAGTATATTATTTTACAAATGATGAATTACAGCAAACATGTGCAATATATCCATTATTACAGCTCCGTGGGCTGGCAGTAAGGCGATATGGGTCCGTTCTTATTGTGCATCCATGGGTAAAGGTAAAACTCATGTAGTGCTGAACACGTAACATGAACGTGCCGGGCGGCGCGGTCCCGTGGGTTAGATGCACGTTCATAATGCAGAGGGAAATAACTCTCAGAATAACGTTAGCACATTTTTACAACTTGAGGAACGAATGTTTTTAATAAGGGCTATACAAGTGTTCATACTGGGTAGTTTAAAAAAAAATTATCCAACGATTTACAGACCACTCTTTCCCCATGTAAGTCAATGGGAAAAAGTGTTTCCGGGCCTGGCAACCAAACGGAAGTGTAGTACCGCCGTTTGGCCAACACGAATATTTTCATCTGAGTCCGGCGCACTTCCTGGGGGCTTGGTCACTACCCGATCTGTCCCCCTGCCCGATCTGTACTGCGCATGTGCGAGATGGTCCGCCATATTGGACAACTACATACGGCAACTCTTTATTTGGGGGTTAAATACATTGTCAGAATAAGTGAGACATGGTTTTAACTTCTGTTAGACAGCTATCATACTGAATACATATTTACTGTGAATGTATGCAAAAATGTATGGCATATAGCTGTCTAACAGAAGTTAAATCCATGTCTCACTTATTCTGACAATGTATTTAACCCCAAATAAAAGAACCCAATAAAAAGAGTTGTTAAATAATAGTGAAGTCACGTTGTAATAACAATAACTCATCTCTCTCGGTTCTTTTTCTGCTTTGCCAAAAGCCACTGTGTCAAGTGTCCTATTAGAGTTGCCGTATGTAGTTGTCAAATATGGCGGACCATCTCGCACATGCGCAGTACAGATCGGGCAGGGGGACAGATCGGGTAGTGACAAGCCCTTCCTTAGACACGGGGCTCCCAGGCAGTGGCGGCGCCAGAGTATATTTGTTGGGTAATCCATGGTAGGGCTAACCCATACAGTGGTGGGGCTCAAATCAGTATTTGCAATGTAATTACATACACGCTATATCGCCCCCCTTGACAGTGAAACGCCACGGTGAGGTTTAGATTATTTCCCTGCCTCAATCAAAATGGAACTGTATGAAATAAAACGGCACATTTGTCTTGTAGTAAATAAAAAGGGATCACTGTGAACGTGACGTATGATAGTACACGTTGAAGATCCAATGGGGATACTGAATGGCGGTTCCAATTGATCTCAATCAGTAATGCATGACGCAGACCCAACGTTTCGTTGCTCTGATTGGCTGTAGGTCTATTCAAATTGCATTCGGAGGCATTTTGATCTGAGCGCGGCCGCGCTGATATTATAACGCCAGAGAATTTCCACACCTTTAGTGTATAAAACTCCCCCACTACTTAGACTATTCCTTGCACCCCTCTTCTAGCATAAGCCCGAATGGTCTCAACCATATTGCATCAGTAACGTGCACTTGTTACAGCAGGATCAGTTTGTGTGTTGTGGACACGACCCGTATATTTTCGCAAGCCGTGTTCTCAACATTCAGCATTTTGCTTATTATTTCATTTAATTTGCTTACTTTAACATCATTTTTCATGATGTGGCTAAGGTGGGGCTAAGCCATTTCTTGGTATGGCTGTAGCCTACCCCAGGCCATACCCTGGCACCGCCACTGCTTCCAGGAGATCAACACGGTCCTTTTGGAAAGTGCCATGCGGCGTGACATCACACGGCAGGCAACGGCGGCGGCCACACCGCCGACCAAGCTACTAATTCGGCCTTGCCAAATAATCGCTCTGATCTGGTGAGGTGGGGGCATCTCTAGCAATGAGCGAGATGCCCAACACACACGTGTTTATTTGCAGTCGCCCTGTCACGGGGCAGAGCTCTTTCCAGCTCTCTGCCCAGCCTGCTGCCCGCTGGGAGCAGCTGCGCTCAAACGCCATGGTCATCACCTAGGGCGGTGGACCTCCATGGACCGGACCCGGAAGTGCCCGACAACGGCAAATGGAGCCATCCGCCCCGCTGGAATGGCAAACGTGAATGGCACCGCCTCGGCCATATCCTGGTCCCCCAAACACTCGAAGCAGAGGTGGTGGAGATCGGCGCACGCTATTTAAGCCAGGGCACGAAGGACAGGCCAGGATTGAATATGCCTGCCCAGGCTTCAAATGTCCCTCCAGGTGGTGGTTTACCAAGCAGCTGGAGAAAGCATACCAACGTGTTCTTGACGATCTGAAGGGAAACTTAAAGAAGAGGTCCTCAAAGATAACGCTCACCACCGATGCCTGGACAAGTATTGCCACGGAGGCATACCTTGGAGTGACTTGCCACTACATTAATGAAAACTGGGAGATGGTCTCATTTGTTCTTTGCACAAAGCCCCTTGAGGACAGACACACTGGTGACAACATCGCTCTCTGGATTGAGGAGGTCGCTGAGAAGTTTGACTTTTCTCTCCATGATGATGTCCAGGCAATTGTCCACGATAATGCAGCGAACGTTGTGAAAGCCCTTAGAATCCTTGAGGAGAAGCATGGTGTTGCCTCACTTCGATGTGCTGGCCATACCACCCAGTTGATTGTCAACCATGCACTGAAAGAGCCCCGAATCAACAAGGCACTTGGGGCAGCAAGGAGCCTCGTCACATACTTCCACAGCAGCGAGGTCGCCACCCTGAAGCTGAAACTCAAACAAGAGCAAATGGGCACACCGCAACACAAGTTGTCACAGGATGTACCCATCAGATGGAATAGCTCTTTTTACATGATCAAACGCCTCCTTGAGCAGCGGTGGCCTGTAACCGCAACCCTCTCAGACCCAGAGGTCACCAAGGCAGCAAAACACTACCTGGATATGAGAGCTGACCAATGGAGCATCCTGGGGGACCTACATCAAGCACTTGAGCCCTTCGAGCAAGCCACCGTCTTCCTGAGTGGAGAGGCATATGTCACGGTCTCTGTCCTGCCTCCGCTGGTGAAAGGCCTACAGAAGTCCACGCAGAAAGCCTTTGAGTCTGCTCCAATTGCCACCTTCCAAACTGCAGCCGCAGCAGAGATTGCTTCAAGGTTAGTTTAAATATTCAGCTCTTTAAATCTCTTATAGTGAACTAACTGAATATTTGAATTAAACTTTCCCAGTTTGCATCAATGTTTTCCCATTGTGATTCTATCATGTAGAGCTATGGATTCTACTGTTATCTTTCTCTTGAAGCACCATGAATTTCTTTGATTTAAAGTGTGCACATTAAATCCATTATTTTTTAGATGGAAGGTTGAGACTACTTATGACGAGGACGGGAAGAATGTGTGCATTTTCGCCGCGGCCCTTGATCCGAGATTCCGAAAACTCAAGTTCCTGTCCACAGACGACATCCTGAAGGTGAAAATCAAACTTCAGACCCTTGCACTTGATGCCAGACGAGTACGAGTGAGGGAAGAGCCTGACTCCCCCAGTGGCCAGCTTGATCACTCAAGAGGACAGAAGCCAAAGTCTGTCCTGGACACATTGCTTGGGTCAGATAAGGAGGAGGAGATGGAAGATGACGACCCAGCCCATGACCAGAGGGAAGATGCTGTCAGGAATGAGGTGCTTCTGTACTTTGGGGGGAAAGCCATTCCAAAGGACAAAAACCCACTCCAATGGTGGAAAGAAAATGAAACAAAGTTCCCCTCCCTGGCTGTTGTGGCGAGATCTTATCTGGCTGCCCCTGCAACATCCACACCTTCTGAACGTCTGTTCTCAGCAGCAGGGACCATTGTGAGCAAGCCCGATTAATCGTTTTCAAAATAATCGTTTCCCCCCAGCACTACTGCACGCGCATTCAGGTAGGCTCGCCCCGATTGGCCGGCTACGTTTACGTAACTCAGTAGGTGAAAGCACGCACAGCATGATAGAGAGTAGTACCCATAAGCCGCGTTCACATCAAGTACTTTGCCGTACTTAGTTCCCAGCACTTAGTTCCCAGCACTTAGTTCCCCTATGGAACTAAGAGCCGATCGCGTTCACACCCCGGAGGGAAGATTACGCAAATGAGCCGCTGACGTCACTTCGTCTTCTTCTGCTTTGGGTTTACTGGCAGGCCGCAAACAACTTCACGGCGTATACTGCCACCCGAAGTCCCCGGCCGGAAGTCCCCGGAGTTGGGGACTGGCTTCATTAGAAGCTGCTGGGACTCCCAGCAGCTTCTACTGAAGCCTTCCGAGTAAATCGCCAGAATGCTGACACCTCATCTCCACCGCTCCCATGTTTTCTTTTGTGTTGCCATAAGTTAGTCTCTCTGCGTTTGTGCGCTGGGCGAATGCTAATTCTAATAATGCTAATGCGAGGATAATAAAATGGCGGCTCTACAAAACATTTCAGAGTTTTACGGGACGTGGTTTGCACTTTTTTTCCCCCAGGAGAGTACCACCTCTCAGCAGGCACTAAAAATGGGGGTAAAAGTTCCCGGCACTAAGTACTCTTTTTGGTGTGAACGCGAGCGACATAAGGGGTACTAACGGAACTAAACGGGAAAAGTACTCCGGTGTGAACGCGCCTATAGAGTCCAGTAGAGCTACAACACTAACTAAAGCATTTCCATCCCAGTAAACACAGCCTACATGGCAAGCATTTTTATAATATACAATAATGTAAAATAAGCACTATCTTTGAACTTACTGCAAAATATAATATGAAATCCACCCCTGGTGTCATTCTGTCTGTCACCCCTTGATTATACTTGCTTTGACTGTTCAAATGAGATGTCAACCATCAAAATTGAATAAGGGGTTCCAGAGATATCACTGTGCAAAACACACCGGTCAATTTTGACCGAAAATAGCATGGGAAGGGGGTATGACCTAACGCAAGAGAAGGGTTAAGTGAACAACGGGAGCCAGCTCGCGCCCGCGAACGAGACGTTTTTTGTTGTTGTTAAAGGTGGGGTAGGTAAGTTTGAGAAACCGGCTCGAGATACACTTTTGTTATATTCCATGGAATGCTCTTAACATCCCGATAGCAATGAATATCTTAAGTGCTTTGACAAAAAATCCCTAAAAAAAGTTCATCTGTGGAAGCTGTAGTACTGTAAAAAGCACGACCAATCATTTTAGCCGACCCGGCTAAAATAACTGGATGGCCTACCTGCCTGTCAGCCTTCCATCTGTGCACAAACTTATCTCGTGCCCTCATTGGTCATGTGCGCGTTCGTGTGTGTTGGAGGAGGGGCTCTGTAAGGAAGTGGCAGATTTTTTCCGGCTGTGTATTTTCAAATTCTAGCGCACTCGAGCTGGTTTCTCCAAAATTACCTACCCCACCTTTAAGTAATACAAGACAGAATGATATGATGATCTCCGCGCTACGGGTGCTCCGTGCATGCATGCAGTGACATGTCATATCCAAGGATTAGAGACTGTTGGATGCTGCTGTTTTGAGCATTGCAATATATTTATTTTCATTATGTTATTTATTTATGATTATTTTTAGGCTCAGCAAAGATTTGTTGTCAGTTTGTATAGGTGTTGCTATCTGGCTCTTTGAACGGCTCTTTTGAACGGCTCTCGCAAAGGAACGGAGCCATAAGATCCGGCTCATTTGTGCCCATTAACCTTTCAGTAAGTGTTTGCAGCTGTGTGTTATATGTAGGCCTATATGAGCTGTGCCGTTGCCCAGACGCCATTGGATGCCAGCTTCCTATCCCTCCCCCGGTAGGCGTGACCGAAGATCTGCATTGGAGCATGCCGGCCTACTCTCCAATCCCCGCACACACCTTCCGGGGACATCTACAAGAATGTGTGCACCTCAGTTAGTCGAGAGAGGTCTGAATTAGTGATGGGAATTATGGCTCTTTGAAGGGAGCCGGATCTTATGGCTCCGTTCCTTTGCGAGAGCCGTTCAAAAGAGCCGTTTTCTTTTTAAAGGCGGGGTTAATAGGTTTAACTGCGAAATATACCTTTTTATAATTCAATCAAATGTAGCCCTGTTTTGACTAATAATTTATATGTGTACACATATATCACTTAAATTAATCAATACATCCTTTGTACTGAAGTATTCAAAAGTAAAAATTACATTTTTTATATATATGATTTGCTTGTTTTCATTGCATTTACAGACCCTTGTAACTCTCCGATTGTAGAACCACGCAAAAAAAAGAAGCAGATAGCAACACCTATACAAACTGACAACAAATCTTTGCTGAGCCTAAAAATAATCATAAATAATGAAAATAATGAAAATAAATATATTGCAATGCTCAAAACAGCAGCATCCAACAGTCTCTAATCCTTGGATATTACATGTCACTGCATGCATGCACGGAGCACCCGTAGCGCGGATATCATCATATCATTCTGTCTTGTATTACTTTACACAAGTCTCGGTACTCTCTCTGTATACATTCGGTGCTAGTTTCTGTTAACAGCGGTTAACTAGGTTGTGTGTATATTTGTGCTTGTTCTTATAACTCTGTTTATCTTGTAATACAAACGTTAACTGTGGTTAACTTGTACCCAGGCTGTGTTTTGGTGACTGCCTATTTTGTTAGCCTTATATTCTTTTTATCCCACTTTAGAAGTGAGGTTTTCTTTAGGTTATTTTGTTTGTTAGCTATTTTGTTTGTCTAAAACGTGCAAACTCTTATTTAAAGAGTCTCCCTTAGTTCCTTTGTTTACTTATTTAAACCGATGCCTTTGTGGCCTTTTTGTTTTGATTGTGGCGGTTTGTTGCCAACTTTATTGTGCGCATTCATTAAAACAACTTCCTATTTACTAGGGATGCTCCGATCGCCAATTTTGGGGCCGATCGCCAGAATCAGTATCGGCCGATACCGATCCGATCGAGTGGGCGGGGCCTATGCGGATCTTCCATTTAAAGTGATGTTTAAAACTCAGTTAATGGGGCTCATTCACTGGCGCTTCCACAAACAACAACCAACATAATTATTACATTAAAATGAAGTACATTATTCAAGTTTACATTAACTTTGGATAATAACACGGGAGAAATGAGCGGAAGCGCTCTCTTTTCCTCTCTCCCCTTCTCTCTCTCTCCTGACAGCCCGTCAGTATCGTCTCATGCAGCTCACTGATCCAGTAATGACAGTGAAGAATACAAATATTTATAACTAGTTTAGCTTGTTCCAGAGGTAGATAAAATAGCTAAGTGTGTTAGGTCTAACTCTTAGTGTGTGTTTTGCTCCGCTCACCGGTCCGTCACAGCGGGTGAAGCTGCAGGATTTCTGCTTCACACACGTTGCATACCGCTATTTTATTGTCTTTTTCGGACACCTTAAAATACTGCCAGACTGGTGAAGCCATTTTGGCGAGCTTGTTTTGCCGCGCACAGAGAAAAGTGTCATGTATTTTACGTCATCATTTTACGTCATGCGATCGGCTCTCGCGATCGGCATTTTTAGAGAGCACCGATCGATCGGCAGAGAGTGAGTATCGGCCAACATCGATCGGAGCATCCCTACTATTTACCAATTTCAACTGGTTATATGTTACCTTCCACTTTCCACGTAACATAGCTAACTCTACCAAAGGTTGGCATGTTTAAGTTTAATTTCTGTGGCAAGTCGCTTTATTGTAGACTGCATCGAAATGAACCACTGTGTTTATTTAAGTGCTTTGAGGCCGGTTGCAAGCAGACATTTTGTAGATATGGAGCGTAACACTAGAACCCCCTGCGTTTTGGAAATATGTGTAACTCTGTGAATGTAATACCCACACATCTCAAACATATGCATAATGCTGCGCTATACTTATTGTTTAGGTGTCCTTTGATAAGCATGTCCACATGTCACGGAAACACAGAAGGCTTGTTTGAGATGAGCTGTGGCTCGCCTCGAAAGTAGACGAGAATAGCCGATTGCAGCCGGGGGAGGTCTCAAAAAGCTCGCCTGAAGTTGGACAGCTCGGAGGCGGCTTTACTCGGTTTGCATTTATAAAGAATGCACAAATGTGTTTAATCGTTAATGCCATTTCCTTAATGTCTTTCATTTTTGTAAAGCACTTTGAATTGCCTTGTGTTGAAAGGAGCTATACAAATAAACTTGCCTTGCCTTACATTAAACATGCCTGATTATTGATTTACACACCAACAATTACAAAAACAAAAAGAGACACATGCATTTCTTAAAAGAGTTTGTATTCTGGTCATTGTTAGTTTCAGACAGAAATAATTAGCAAACAGGAAATCTAACAGAATACAGTGTGCATGATTATATAAATAAATAGTGTGTATAAATAAGAAAATTAACAGTGCATTGCTATGACATACAAAAATATGATTATAAAACAGTATGCATTTGTTCTGAGTTGGAAAGTGTAGCCCACAAGGAGCTGCATTTGTTACTTCCAAAACTAAAACATATAGCATTTAAATAACCTTCACTAAGAAAAATAAAGCTAAAGGAAAGTGCTTACTGGAGCTAGATTAATTATTATTAGTGCAATTATTGCCTTACATCCCAATGTTATGTTGTTATGCCTATTATTATTATTGTGCTATTTTAATGGGGGATTACATTAATTTAATTGCATGTGTTACCCAAATCTGTAAATCACGTAAGACACCGGAGTCATTTCTCAAATGAGTGGCACTACGGCCATTGGCTGGACAGTAGCCATGACAACAGTACAAGGAAGGATGCAGTGATCGGACTGATGTAATGGCTCACTCCACTTGAATCTGAAAGGAGAAGAACGAAACAAACTTTAGTTAAACAAGTGTGCATCTTTTGACTGCACTGTTGATTAACTCAGTTTGACTTACAAATGCCATTCAGGTTGAGGAAGCTGCCTTCAATGTCGAAGCCGATGATGCTTGCAGCTGCGCTCATTAAGACCTGCGCTATCTGATCGTTATTAGGAACAGATGTGCTTGAAAAGCTGAGGTCCATGTTGTTGACGATCGATCCATTACTGCAGAAGAAAAAATCATTAATGTTTGAAATATCAGATTTAGGCCACTATTCATTAACTGTCACTCGATATGTCATAAAAAATTACCTGAATGATTTCACTTCCAAGAACTTGAATGAAGGGAATTCCCTTTTAAAAACAGGTGTAAGCTGCAGAAACAGGAAACAGTTTGTAAACAGAGGAAAATACAAAGGTATACAACTTTTTACTTTACTCTCGACATTTACATTAACATTGAACTGTGAACATATGAGAGCATTTATTTGTCGTCATATACATCTCTGTCAACAATTCATTCTGGAAATGTAAGTACGAAAATATATTATATTTGACTGTTTTGTGAGTTTTTATTTATTGTATTCTTTGAGTGTGACAGTGTGTACTTGAGCTGTCCTTATTCAATATTCAGAGATCATTCTTAGAGTGAGACGTACCTGTTCTTTAATCTTCGCTGCCCGATTTATATAAGCTGTAGATGATGGATTCAGCAAGTCACTTGTAAAGTCGGTGAGAAGGGAACTGAATATCACCCTTTTTATAACGAGTGCTTCAGTTATGGGTGCAGCAGTAGTAGTAGTAGTCGCAGCTGCAACAGTGTTAGGTGCAGCAGGTCTAGGTGTGGGAGCTGTAGTTGGATCTGTCACTGGACTGTCTGTAAAACAAAAATCGGTTTAGCAGAGTCATATAATCTAGTTTTGAACTAGCTAATTTGAAAAACCAGTGCAGTTAATAACAATTCCTTTAATATTATTATTTTGGTTTTAAATACAAGGTAGTTAAGATAATTGATTATCATGCTTGGATGTTGTCTTCAATAATCTGTACCTTCATTTAGTTTCAAAGTAGAATCATTTAGGTGATTTATTTATAAACAGAGCATAAGAAGCTCATGTTTTCTATATTTTTTTTGCGATCTCACAATGACTAAATATTGTGTTGTGGATACTTACCTAATATCATGACTGAGGTGGGATTTATGCTCAAGTTGAAGGCATTGTCGGAATTACTGACAGCTTGTACGAATTCTTTAATAACAGCAGAATTCATTGGGAGATCTGCATAAGAAGTATTCCCATGGAACACAGCTTCAAAAGTCGCCCGAGTTTCAGTAACTCGTGTTACATTTGAGGCACTGTATCAGAAACACAATGAGGAAAGTAATATGAGATTATAATATTGTCTTTTGATATGTATGATTAACTACCAATATTAGAAGATACACATGTTGAACTCTATATTAATAAATAGTCAGAGAAGAACTCAAATCACAAATATTTATTTACCGGAATTCTTTCAAAAGGCAGTGGGAAAAGGTTTTGGGATATTTTGTTCTGTATATTTCACCACACTGCAAAAAGAAACAACATTGAAGGATTAGCTTTCAAGCACAGTTTTCTAAAAGGCAATTATGAAGATATGCAACATTAAAAGGCCATGATTAGCTTTCATTGACAACTTAAACTTTCCATCCGATTGTTCATTCACGTTCAAACCAATTCATTTACATTTGTGATTTGAAAATGCACTCACCGCATTTAAAATTCTTTTTTCAAGTGCTTTGTATTCCTTGCTGCTGGTGTTAGTGAGGGCAGGGGAAAAAGCTTCTCCTATCAATTGTATGTCTAGAACATAATTATGATCCGGGGCTGCTGTGTTTGTTGCTGCTACAGCTGGTGTGGTTGCTGGTGCATCAGTTGTAATCGGATCTTCAACTGGACTGTCTGTAAAACAAAAATTGGTTTAGCAGAGTCATATATCTAATTTTGAAGTAGCTGATTTGAAAAAACAGTGCAGTTAATAACAATTCCATTATTATTTTTAAATACAAGGTAGTTAAGCGAATTGATTATCATGCTTGGATGTTGTCTTCAATAATCTTTACCATTTAGTTTCAAAGTAGAATCATTTAGGTGATTTATTTATAAACAGAGCATAAGAACCTCATGTTTTCTATATGTTTTACGATCTGAAAATGACTAAATATTGTGTTGTGGATACTTACCTAATATCATGACTGAGGTGGGATTTATGCTCAAGTTGAAGGCATTGTTGGAATTATTGACAGCTTGTACGAATTCTTTAATAACAGCAGAATTCATTGGGAGATCTGCATAAGAAGTATTCCCATGGAACACAGCTGCAAAAGTCGCCCGAGTTTCAGTAACTCGTGTTACATTTGAGGCACTGTATCAGAAACAAAATGAGGAAAGTAATATGAGATTATAATATTGTCTTTTGATATGTATGATTAACTACCAATATTAGAAGATACACATGTTGAACTCTATATTAATAAATAGTCAGAGAAGAACTCAAATCACAAATATTTATTTACCGGAATTCTTTCAAAAGGCAGTGGGAAAAGGTTTTGGGATATGTTTTTCTGTATATTTCACCACACTGCAAAAAGAAACAACATTGAAGGATTAGCTTTCAAGCACAGTTTTCTAAAAGGCAATTATGAAGATATGCAACATTAAAAGGCCATGATTAGCTTTCATTGACATCTTAAACTTTCCATCCGATTGTTCATTCACGTTCAAACCAATTCATTTACATTTGTGCGATTTGAAAATGCACTCACCGCATTTAAAATTCTTTTTTCAAGTGCTTTGTATTCCTTGCTGCTGGTGTTAGTGAGGGCAGGGGAAAAAGGTTCTCCTATCAATTGTATGTCTAGAACATAACTATGATCCGGGGCTGCTGTGTTTGTTGCTGCTGCAGTTGGTGTGGTTGCTGGTGCATCAGTTGTAATTATATCTGGCACTGGACTTGCTGTAAAACAAATATATTAACAATATGTGAATACATTTTAGTGCAAATACTCAAAAGATATATTATCCTTGTATGATGTAAAATGTACTTTGGTTACAGTTTCACAGACCAATAAGAACCATAATAAAAGGATTTCAAAAAGTAGCCTTTGCAAACATTCTATTATCTTATCTAGTGAATGATGATTAACGATTTATCTTGAGCTTGAGCGGCACATTCTATTCCAAATGTATTACAAAATGATGATGGTAAAATAATTTGTTATGTTTACTTACCTAATACTTTGACTGAAGCGGGATTAATGCTCAGGATAGGAATATTGGTGGAATTATTCAGAGCTTCTACTAAGGTTTGAGCAACAACATCATTCTGTGGGAGATCTGTAATGGCAGTAGTCCCTTGGAACACAATCCCCATAGTTGCTTGAGTTTCATTGTCTTTTGGTGGATTTAAGGCACTGTATCATAGAAAAGAGAGGAAGAAGTGTTATATTATAATATTAGATGATCCTGTTTCTTTTTTAAATAGGTGGTTATGATCCCATCTCGATTGGAAGTTACCAATGTTAAGTTCTCTATCATTCATATAGAATTCAATCAGAGAAGCACACTTTGATTTTTCATTTACCTGAAGTTTTTCAAAATGCAGTGGGAAAACGTGTTTGGAAACATGCTTCTGTATTTCTTGTTGCACTGTAAAAAGAAAGCAATATTCAAAGACCATAAGTACATTTCAAGCACATTTTTTAACAAATGAAATTACAACAGGTCAACTGAATTTATCTTTCTATTTAAACAAAGGTATTCTTTGGTCAAACACATTCTGTTCAATCATCTTTTTCACATTGCTTCTGCAATCAATAACAGATGTTTATTTTGAAAATGCTCTCACCGCATTTAGAGCTGCTGTTTCAAGTGCTTTGTATTCATCGCTGTTGGAGTCAGTGAGGGCAGGTGAAAAAGCCACTTCTTTAAATTCTGCTGAGAGAATATAAGTGGGTTCAGGGGCTGCAGGTGTTGTTGTTGTTGATGGTGTGGTTGTAGGTGGAGCAGTCGTAATCGGATCTTGAACTGGACTTGCTGTGAAACAAATACATATTGAAAAGGATATGTTAGTACTAACCAAATGATAAATTCACAGATCAGAAAGGACGATTCATTGTGATGTGTTAACTTACCTAATACTTTCACTGAAGCAGGGTTAATGCTCAGGTTCGGAGTATTGGTGGAATTATTCAGAGCTTCTACTAAGGTTTGAGCAACAACATAATTCTGTGGGAGCTCTGCAATGGCAGTAGTCCCTTGGAACACAATCCCCATAGTTGCTTGAGTTTCGTTGTCTTTTGGTGGATTTAAGGATCTGTATCATAGAAAAGAGAGGAAGAAGTGTTATATTATAATATTAGATGATCCTGTTTCTTTTTTAAATAGGTGGTTATGATTCCATCTCGATTGGAAGTTACCAATGTTAAGTTCTCAATCATTCATATAGAATTCAATCAGAGAAGCAAACTTTCATTTTTCATTTACCTGAAGTTTTTCAAAATGCAGTGGGAAAACGTGTCTGGAAACATGCTTCTGTATTTCTTGTTGCACTGCAAAAAGAAAGCAACATTCAAAGACCATAAGTACATTTCAAGCACATTTTTTAACAAATGAAATTACAACAGGTCAACTGAATTTATCTTTTTATTTAAAGGACACCTATCATGCTATATTTAAATGATATATTTTAGGGCTATACCTATATAAGGTATATTTATACGTTTCTGTTTTCAAAATACCAAACAGATCATGCATTTTAGCCATGCCTCATTTCGCTCTATGTGCTGTTCTCCAGCACTGTTTTTGCACGGGGCTGATTCTGTGAGCTGCAGCTGACCACGCCCCCCTGCAGGAGAGGGGAGCCGTGCTCTGATCAAGTCAAGAGGGGGAGAAAAAAAGATCTCCGTCCTCCGTGTTTTATTATATTATTACAGGCCTATAGAGTCGTTATTCATTTGTTTTAAAGCTCAATAAATAACAAAGAAGACTTTTGACCGGCACTTTTCTAATTTTGTCCGGAAGATTTAAACTTTAACGGACATCTTGACCGGCGAAACAAACTGAAACTGAAACTCTGCCGCACGGTCCCCTCGTTCCTTGGAAGAGGCGGAGAGGTGGGTGTTTGTCATCTGCTGGTGGACTAACCGGAGAGAATTACAGTGCTTGCCTCGACGGGGAGGGATTGCATTGAATTAAAGCAGCGGGAGCAAACGCTTGCCTCGGGGAGGGAGAAAAAAAAGCCACAGCGGAGAATAAACAGAAGGGTAACCATAGTAACCATGCGCGGGAAGTCTTCTTCGCTGCTTTTGTGGCAGACTACAGCGCCACTTACAGGCCTGGCATATGTACTACAGCGTCTCCAGCGCTTTCGAGCGGGAATGGCCGGCCGTGGCCCAACCCCACATTCCCCTGATAGGTGGAGAGTTGGCCCAATAGCCGTAGCACCACTTTACTGACATCAGTAAAGTGTTCAAATCTGGATCAGTTTTTATCAGATCCGTTGCAGCCCCTTTTTTTAGAGATTTGGGTATGGAGGAAAATAGAGAGGGTTGTGTTTTCTGACACTTGGTGAGTTCCTGGAACACCGGGGACACATATTCATGTATAAAAGACGTACAAAAGTGCATTTTGCATGATAGGTCCCCTTTAAACAAAGGTATTCTTTGGTCAAACACATTCTGTTCAATCATCTTTTTCACATTGCTTCTGCAATCAATAACAGATGTTTATTTTGAAAATGCTCTCACCGCATTTAGAGCTGCTGTTTCAAGTGCTTTGTATTCATCGCTGTTGGAGTCAGTGAGGGCAGGTGAAAAAGCCACTTCTTTAAATTCTGCTGAGAGAATATAAGTGGGTTCAGGGGCTGCAGGTGTTGTTGTTGCTGCGGATGGTGTGGTTGTAGGTGGAGCAGTCGTAATCGGATCTGGAACTGGACTTGCTGTGAAACAAATACATATTGAAAAGGATATGTTAGTACTAACCAAATGATAAATTCACAGATCAGAAAGGACGATTCATTGTGATGTGTTAACTTACCTAATACTTTCACTGAAGCAGGGTTAATGCTCAGGTTCGGAGTATTGGTGGAATTATTCAGAGCTTCTACTAAGGTTTGAGCAACAACATAATTCTGTGGGAGCTCTGCAATGGCAGTAGTCCCTTGGAACACAATCCCCACAGTTGCTTGAGTTTCGTTGTCTTTTGGTGGATTTAAGGATCTGTATCATAGAGAGGAAGAAGTGTTATATTATAATATTAGATGATCCTGTTTCTTTTTTAAATAGGTGGTTATGATTCCATCTCGATTGGAAGTTACCAATGTTAAGTTCTCAATCATTCATGTAGAATTCAATCAGAGAAGCACACTTTGATTTTTCATTTACCTGAAGTTTTTCAAAATGCAGTGGGAAAACGTGTTTGGAAACATGCTTCTGTATTCATTGTTACACTGTGAAAAGAAAGCAACATTCAAAGACCATAAGTACATTTCAAGCACATTTTTTAACAAATGAAATTACAACAGGTCAACTGAATGTATCTTTCTATTTAAACAAAGGTATTCTTTGGTCAAAAACATTCTGTTCAATCATCTTTTTCACATTGCTTCTGCAATCAATAACAGATGTTTATTTTGAAAATGCTCTCACCGCATTTCGAGCTGCTGTTTCAAGTGCTTTGTATTCATCGCTGTTGGAGTCAGTGAGGGCAGGTGAAAAAGCCACTTCTTTAAATTCTGCAGAGAGAATATAAGTGGGTTCAGGGTCTGCAGGTGTTGTTGATGCTGTTGATGGTGTGGTTGTAGGTGGAGCAGTCGTAATTGGATCTTGAACTGGACTTGCTGTGAAACAAATACATATTGAAAAGGATATGTTAGTAATAACCAAATGATAAATTCACCGATCAGAAAGGACAATTCATTGTGATGTGTTAACTTACCTAATACTTTCACTGAAGCAGGATTAATGCTCAGGTTCGGAGTATTGGTGGAATTATTCAGAGCTTCTACTAAGGTTTGAGCAACAACATAATTCTGTGGGAGATCTGCAATGGCAGTAGTCCCATGGAACACAATCCCCATAGTTGCTTGAGTTTCGTTGTCTTTTGGTGGATTTAAGGATCTGTATCATAGAAAAGAGAGGAAGAAGTGTTATTTATAATATTAGATGATCCTGTTTCTTTTTTAAATAGGTGGTTATGATTCCATCTCGATTGGAAGTTACCAATGTTAAGTTCTCAATCATTCATATAGAATTCAATCAGAGAAGCAAACTTTGATTTTTCATTTACCTGAAGTTTTTCAAAATGCAGTGGGAAAACGTGTTTGGAAACATGCTTCTGTATTCATTGTTACACTGAAAAGAAAGCAACATTCAAAGACCATAAGTACATTTCAAGCACATTTTTTAACAAATGAAATAACACCAGGTCAACTGAATTTATCATTTTATTTAAAAAAAAGTTATTCTTTGGTCAAACACATTCTGTTCAATCATCTTTTTCACATTGCTTCTGCAATCAATAACAGATGTTTATTTTGAAAATGCTCTCACCGCATTTAAAGCTGCTGTTTCCAGTGCTTTGTATTCATCGCTGTTGGAGTCAGTGAGGGCAGGTGAAAAAGCCACTTCTTTAAATTCTGCTGAGAGAATATAAGTGGGTTCAGGGGCTGCAGGTGTTGTTGTTGCTGTGGATGGTGTGGTTGTAGGTGGAGCAGTCGTAATCGGATCTTGAACTGGACTTGCTGTGAAACAAATACATATTGAAAAGGATATGTTAGTACTAACCAAATGATAAATTCACAGATCAGAAAGGACGATTCATTGTGATGTGTTAACTTACCTAATACTTTCACTGAAGCAGGGTTAATGCTCAGGTTCGGAGTATTGGTGGAATTATTCAGAGCTTCTACTAAGGTTTGAGCAACAACATAATTCTGTGGGAGCTCTGCAATGGCAGTAGTCCCTTGGAACACAATCCCCATAGTTGCTTGAGTTTCGTTGTCTTTTGGTGGATTTAAGGCACTGTATCATAGAAAAGAGAGGAAGAAGTGTTATATTATAATATTAGATGATCCTGTTTCTTTTTTAAATAGGTGGTTATGATTCCATCTCGATTGGAAGTTACCAATGTTAAGTTCTCAATCATTCATATAGAATTCAATCAGAGAAGCAAACTTTCATTTTTCATTTACCTGAAGTTTTTCAAAATGCAGTGGGAAAACGTGTCTGGAAACATGCTTCTGTATTTCTTGTTGCACTGCAAAAAGAAAGCAACATTCAAAGACCATAAGTACATTTCAAGCACATTTTTTAACAAATGAAATTACAACAGGTCAACTGAATTTATCTTTTTATTTAAAGGACACCTATCATGCTATATTTAAATGATATATTTTAGGGCTATACCTATATAAGGTATATTTATACGTTTCTGTTTTCAAAATACCAAACAGATCATGCATTTTAGCCATGCCTCATTTCGCTCTATGTGCTGTTCTCCAGCACTGTTTTTGCACGTGGCTGATTCTGTGAGCTGCAGCTGACCACGCCCCCCTGCAGGAGAGGGGAGCCGTGCTCTGATCAAGTCAAGAGGGGGGAAAAAAAGATCTCCGTCCTCCATGTTTTATTATATTATTATAGGCCTATAGAGTCGTTATTCATTTGTTTTAAAGCTCAATAAATAACAAAGAAGACCTTTGACCGGCACTTTTCTAATTTTGTCCGGAAGATTTAAACTTTAACGGACATCTTGACCGGCGAAACAAACTGAAACTGAAACTCTGCCGCACGGTCCCCTCGTTCCTTGGAAGAGGCGGAGAGGTGGGTGTTTGTCATCTGCTGGTGGACTAACCGGAGAGAATTACAGTGCTTGCCTCGACGGGGAGGGATTGCATTGAATTAAAGCAGCGGGAGCAGACGCTTGCCTCGGGGAGGGAGAAAAAAAAGCCACAGCGGAGAATAAACAGAAGGGTAACCATAGTAACCATGCGCGGGAAGTCTTCTTCGCTGCTTTTGTGGCAGACTACAGCGCCACTTACAGGCCTGGCATATGTACTACAGCGTCTCCAGCGCTTTCGAGCGGGAATGGCCGGCCGTGGCCCAACCCCACATTCCCCTGATAGGTGGAGAGTTGGCCCAATAGCCGTAGCGCCACTTTACTGACGTCAGTAAAGTGTTCAAATCTGGATCAGTTTTTATCAGATCCGTTGCAGCCCCTTTTTTTAGAGATTTGGGTATGGAGGAAAATAGAGAGGGTTGTGTTTTCTGACACTTGGTGAGTTCCTGGAACACCGGGGACACATATTCATGTATAAAAGACGTACAAAAGTGCATTTTGCATGATAGGTCCCCTTTAAACAAAGGTATTCTTTGGTCAAACACATTCTGTTCAATCATCTTTTTCACATTGCTTCTGCAATCAATAACAGATGTTTATTTTGAAAATGCTCTCACCGCATTTAGAGCTGCTGTTTCAAGTGCTTTGTATTCATCGCTGTTGGAGTCAGTGAGGGCAGGTGAAAAAGCCACTTCTTTAAATTCTGCTGAGAGAATATAAGTGGGTTCAGGGGCTGCAGGTGTTGTTGTTGCTGCGGATGGTGTGGTTGTAGGTGGAGCAGTCGTAATCGGATCTTGAACTGGACTTGCTGTGAAACAAATACATATTGAAAAGGATATGTTAGTACTAACCAAATGATAAATTCACCGATCCGAAAGGACGATTCATTGTGATGTGTTAACTTACCTAATACTTTGACTGAAGCAGGGTTAATGCTCAGATTAGGACTATTGGTGGAATTATTCAGAGCTTCTACTAAGGTTTGAGCAACAACATCATTCTGTGGGAGATCTGCAATGGCAGTAGCCCCATGGAACACAACCCCCATAGTTGCTTTTGCTTTGTTGTCTTGTGGTGGATTTAAGGCACTGTATCAAATAAAAGAGAGGAAGAAGTGTTATACTATGAAATGATATGATCCTGTTGCTTTGTTAAATTGGTGGTTATGATTCCATCAAGATTGGAAGATACCAATGTTAATTCTCAATCCTTCATGTAGAGTTCAATCAGAGAAGCACACTTTGATTTTTCATTTACCTGAATTGTTTCAAAACGCAGTGGGAAAACGTGGTCGGAAACGTGCTTCTGTATTTCTTGTTGCACTGCAAAAAGAAAGCAACATTCAAAGACCATAAGTACATTTCAAGCACATTTTTCCCTAAATGAAATTATAACAGTTCAACTGAATTTATCTTTTTATTTAAAAAAAGGTATTCTTTGGGCAAACACATTCTGTTCAATCATCTTTTTCAAATTGCTTATGCAATCAATAACAGATGTATGTTTTGGAAATGCTCTCACCGCATTTAGAGCTGATCTTTCAAGTGCTTTGTATTCATCGGTGTTGGAGTCGGTGAGGGCAGGTGAAAAAGCCACTTCTTTAAATTCTGCTGAGAGAATATAAGTGGGTTCAGGGGCTGCAGGTGTTGTTGTTGTTGATGGTGTAGTTTTAGGTGGCACCGTTGGAGAAACAGTGGTAGATGCGGCTGTCGAAGGTGAAGCTGTTGTCGTAGGTGCAGCAGTAGTTGTAGCTTGCAGTGTTGTCGGAACAACAGTGGTTGTATGTGCTGCTGTTGTTGTTGCAACAGTAGTAGGAGCTGCTGTCGTAGGTGCAGCAGTAGTTGTAGGTTGCAACGTTGACGAAGCAGCAGCAGTTTTAGGTGCTGCTGTTGTTGTTGCAACAGTAGTAAGTTTTGCTGTTGTTGTTGTTGCTACAGTAGTAGGGGCTGCAGTTATATGTGTAGCAGCAGTTATAGGTTGCACTGTTGTCGGAGCAGGAGTAGTTGTAGGTGCTGCTGTTGTGGTTGCAACAGTAGTAGGTGCTGCTGTTGTACGTGTAGCAGTAGTTGTAGGTTGCACCGTTGTTGGAGCAGCAGTAGTTGTCGGTGCTGCTGTTGTTGCTGCAACAGTAATAGGGGCTGCAGTTGTAGGTATAGCAGTAGTTGTAGGTTCCACCGTTGTCGGAGCAGCAGTAGTTGTAGGTGCTGCTGTTGTTGTTGCAACAGTAGTAGGTGCTGCTGTGGTTGCTGCAACAGTATTATGGGCTGCAGTTGTAGGTGCAGCAGTAGTTGTAGGTGGCACTGTTGTCGAGCAGCAGTAGTTGTAGGTGCTGCTGTTGTTGTTGCAACAGTAGAATGTGCTGCTGTCGAAGGTAAAGCAGTAGTTGTAGGTGGCAACGTTGTTGGAGCAGCAGTAGTTGTAGGTGCTGCTGTTGATGTTGCAACAGTAATAGGGGCTGCAGTTGTAGGTATAGCAGTAGTTGTAGGTTCCACCGTTGTCGGAGCAGCAGTAGTTGTAGGTGCTGCTGTTGTTGTTGCAACAGTAGTAGGTGCTGCTGTGGTTGCTGCAACAGTATTATGGGCTGCAGTTGTAGGTGAAGCAGTAGTTGTAGGTGGCACGGTTGTTGGAGCAGCAGTAGTTTTAGGTACAGTACTAGGGGCTGCAGTTGTAGGTGCAGCAGTAGTTGTAGGTGGCACTGTTGTCGGAGCAGCAGTAATTGTAGGTGCTGCTGTTCTTGTTGCAACAGAAGTAGGGGTTGCAGTGGTAGGTGAAGCAGTAGTTGTTGGTGGCAGCGTTGTCGGAGCAGCAGTAGTTGTAGGTGCTGCTGTTGTTGTTGCAAGAGTATTAGGGGCTGCAGTTGTAGGTGCAGCAGTAGTTGTAGGATGCACCGTTGTTGGAGCAGCAGGAGTTGTAGGTGCTGCTGTTGTTGTTGCAACAGTAGTAGGGGCTGCAGTTGTAGGTGCAGCAGTAGTTGTAGGTGGCACTGTTGTCGGAGCAGCAGTAGTTGTAGTTGCTGCTGTTCTTGTTGCAACAGTAGTAGGGGTTGCAGTGGTAGGTGAAGCAGTAGTTGTAGGTTGCACCGTTGTCGGAGCAGCAGCAGTTGTAGGTGCTGCTGTTGTTGTTGCAAGAGTATTAGGGGCTGCAGTTGTAGGTGCAGCAGTAGTTGTAGGATGCACCGTTGTTGGAGCAGCAGGAGTTGTAGGTGCTGCTGTTGTTGTTGCAACAGTAGTAGGGGCTGCAGTTGTAGGTGCAGCAGTAGTTGTAGGTGGCACTGTTGTCGGAGCAGCAGTAGTTGTAGTTGCTGCTGTTGTTGTTGCAACAGTAGTAGGTGCTGCTGTCCTAGGTTTAGTAGTAGTTGTAGGTGGCACCGTTGTCAGAGCAGCAGCAGTTCTAGGTGCTGCTGTTGTTGTTGCAAGAGTAGTAGGGGCTGCAGTTGTTGCTGCAACAGTAATATGGGCTAAAGTTAATGGTGAAGCAGTAGTTGTAGGTGGCACCGTTGTTGGAGCAGCAGTATTTGTAGGTGCTGCTGTTGTTGTTGCAATAGTAGTAGGTGCTGCTGTTGTTGCTGCAACAGTAATATGGGCTAAAGTTAATGGTGAAGCAGTAGTTGTAGGTGGCACCGTTGTTGGAGCAGCAGTAGTTGTAGGTGCTGCTGTTGTTGTTGCAACAGTAGAAGGTGCTGCTGTTGTTGTTGCAACAGTAGTAGGTGCTGCAGTTGTAGGTATAGCAGTAGTTGTAGGTTGCACCGTTGTCGGAGCAGCAGTAGTTGTAGGTGCTGCTGTTGTTGTTGCAACAGTAGAAGGTGCTGCTGTTGTTGTTGCAACAGTAGTAGGTGCTGCTGTTGTTTTTGCAACAGTAGCAGGGGCTTCAGCTGTAGGTGCAGAAGTAGTTGTAGGATGCACCGTTGTTGGAGCAGCAGGAGTTGTAGGTGCTGCTGTTGTTGTTGCAACAGTAATAGGGGGTGCAGTTGTAGGAGCAGCAGTAGTTGTAGGTGGCACCGTTGTCGGAGCAGCAGTAGTTGTAGGTGCTGCTGTTGTTGTTGCAAGAGTATTAGGGGCTGCAGTTGTAGGTGTAGCAGTAGTTGTAGGTGCTGCTGTTTTTATTGCAACAGTAGTAGGTGATGCTGTTGTTGTTGCAACAGTAGTAGGGGCTGCAGTTGTAGGTGAAGCAGTAGTTGTAGGTTGCACCGTTGCATTAGCACCTATGACGACTGCTGCTGTTATTGTTGTTGCAACAGTAGTAGGGCTGCAGTTGTAGGTTCAGCAGTAGTTGTAGGTGGCACCGTTGTCGGAGCAGCAGTAGTTGTAGGTGCTGCTGTTGTTGTTGCAACAGGAG
The DNA here is from genome assembly GCA_012861695.1 of Trematomus loennbergii. Lineage (NCBI taxonomy): Eukaryota > Metazoa > Chordata > Actinopteri > Perciformes > Nototheniidae > Trematomus > Trematomus loennbergii. The sequence goes on along the minus strand of JAAOOA010001046.1, from coordinate 10,558 downwards.
TAGGTGCTGCTGTTGTTGCTGCAACAGTATTATGGGCTGCAGTTGTAGGTGAAGCAGTAGTTGTAGGTGGCACTGTTGTTGTTGCAACAGGAGTAGGTGCTGCTGTTTTTGTTGCAACAGTAGTAGGGGCTGCAGTTGTAGGTGCAGCAGTAGTTGTAGGTTGCACCGTTGTCGGAGCAGCAGCAGTTGTAGGTGCTGCTGTTGTTGTTGCAACAGTAATAGGTGCTGCTGTCCTAGGTTTAGTAGTAGTTGTAGGTGGCACTGTTGTCGGAGCAGCAGTAGTTGTAGGTGCTGCTGTTCTTGTTGCAACAGTAGTAGGGGTTGCAGTGGTAGGTGAAGCAGTAGTTGTAGGTTGCACCGTTGTCGGAGCAGCAGCAGTTGTAGGTGCTGCTGTTGTTGTTGCAACAGTAATAGGTGCTGCTGTCCTAGGTTTAGTAGTAGTTGTAGGTGGCACCGTTGTCGGAGCAGCAGCAGTTCTAGGTGCTGAAGTTGTTGTTGCAACAGTAGTAGGTGCTTCTGTCGTAGGTGAAGCAGTAGTTGTAGGTGGCAACGTTGTTGGAGCAGCAGTAGTTGTAGGTGCTGCTGTTGTTGTTGCAACAGTAGTATGGGCTGCAGTTGTAGGTGAAGCAGTAATTGTAGGTGGCACCGTTGTTGGAGCAGCAGTAGTTGTAGGTGCTTCTGTTGTTGTGGCAACAGTAGTAGGGGCTGCAGTTGTAGGTGCTGATGTTGTTGTTGCAACAGTAGTAGGTGCTGCTGTTGTTGCTGCAACAGTAATATGGGCTAAAGTTAATGGTGAAGCAGTAGTTGTAGGTGGCACCGTTGTTGGAGCAGCAGTAGTTGTAGGGGCTGCTGTCGTAGGTGAAGCAGTTGTTGTTGGTGGCAGCGTTGTCGTAGAAGCAGTAGTTGTAGGTGCTGCTGTTGTTGTTGCAAGAGTATTAGGGCTGCAGTTGTAGGTGAAGCAGTAGTTGTAGGTTGCACCGTTGCATTAGCACCTATAACTACTGCTGCTGTTATTGTTGTTGCAACAGTAGTAGGGGCTGCAGTTGTAGGTTTAGCAGTAGTTGTAGGTTCCACCGTTGTCAGAGCAGCAGTAGTTGTAGGTGCTGCTGTTGTTGTTGCAACAGTAGTAGGTGCTGCTGTTGTTGCTGCAACAGTATTATGGCCTGCAGTTGTAGGTGAAGCAGTAGTTGTAGGTGGCACGGTTGTTGGAGCAGCAGTAGTTGTAGGTGCTGCTGTTGATGTTGCAATAGTAATAGGGGCTGCAGTTGTAGGTATAGCAGTAGTTGTAGGTTGCACCGTTGTCGGATCAGTAGTAGTTGTAGGTGCTGTTGTTGTTGTTGCAACAGTAGTAGGTGCTGCTGTTGTTGTTGCAACAGTAGTAGTTGCTGCTGTCCTAGGTTTAGTAGTAGTTGTAGGTGGCACCTTTGTCGGAGCAGCAGTAGTTGTAGGTGCTGCCGTTGTTGTTGCAACAGTAGTAGGTTTTGCTGTCGTAGGTGAAGCAGTAGTTGTTGGTGGCATCGTTGTCGGAGCAGCAGTAGTTGTAGGTGCTGCTGTTGTTGTTGCAAGAGTATTAGGGGCTGCAGTTGTAGGTGTAGCAGTAGTTGTAGGTGCTGCTGTTTTTATTGCAACAGTAGTAGTTGATGCTGTTGTTGTTGCAACAGTAGTAGGGGCTGCAGTTGTAGGTGAAGCAGTAGTTGTAGGTTGCACCGTTGCATTAGCACCTATAACGACTGCTGCTGTTATTGTTGTTGCAACAGTAGTAGGGGCTGCAGTTGTAGGTTCAGCAGTAGTTGTAGGTGCTGCTGTTGTTGTTGCAACAGTAGTAGGTGCTGCTGTTGTTGCTGAAACAGTATTATGGGCTGCAGTTGTAGGTGAAGCAGTAGTTGTAGGTGGCACCGTTGTTGGAGCAGCAGGAGTTGTAGGTGCTGCTGTTGTTGTTGTTGCAACAGTAGTAGGGGCTGCAGTTGTAGGTGCAGCAGTAGTTGTAGGTGGCACTGTTGTCGGAGCAGCAGTAGTTGTAGGTGCTGCTGTTCTTGTTGCAACAGTAGTAGGGGTTGCAGTGGTAGGTGAAGCAGTAGTTGTAGGTTGCACCGTTGTCGGAGCAGCAGCAGTTGTAGGTGCTGCTGTTGTTGTTGCAACAGTAATAGGTGCTGCTGTCCTAGGTTTAGTAGTAGTTGTAGGTGGCAACGTTGTCGAGCAGCAGTAGTTGTAGGTGCTGCAGTTGTTGTTGCAACAGTAGTAGGTGCTTCTGTCGTAGGTGAAGCAGTAGTTGTAGGTGGCAACGTTGTTGGAGCAGCAGTAGTTGTAGGTGCTGCTGTTGTTGTTGCAACAGTAGTAGGTGCTGCTGTTGTTGCTGCAACAGTAGTTGGGCTGCAGTTGTAGGTGAAGCAGTAATTGTAGGTGGCACCCTTGTTGGAGCAGCAGTAGTTGTAGGTGCTTCTGTTGTTGTGGCAACAGTAGTAGGGGCTGCAGTTGTAGGTGCTGATGTTGTTGTTGCAACAGTAGTAGGTGCTGCTGTTGTTGCTGCAACAGTAATATGGGCTAAAGTTAATGGTGAAGCAGTAGTTGTAGGTGGCACCGTTGTTGGAGCAGCAGTAGTTGTAGGTGCTGCTGTTGTTGTTGCAAGAGTAATAGGGGCTGCTGTCGTAGGTGAAGCAGTTGTTGTTGGTGGCAGCGTTGTCGGAGCAGCAGTAGTTGTAGGTGCTGCTGTTTTTGTTGCAAGAGTATTAGGGCTGCAGTTGTAGGTGTAGCAGTAGTTGTAGGTTGCACCATTGTCGGAGCAGCAGTAGTTTGTAGGTGCTGCTGTTTTTATTGCAACATTAGTAGGTGATGCTGTTGTTGTTGCAACAGTAGTAGGGGCTGCAGTTGTAGGTGAAGCAGTAGTTGTAGGTTGCACTGTTGCATTAGCACCTATAACTACTGCTGCTGTTATTGTTGTTGCAACAGTAGTAGGGGCTGCAGTTGTAGGTTTAGCAGTAGTTGTAGGTTCCACCGTTGTCAGAGCAGCAGTAGTTGTAGGTGCTGCTGTTGTTGTTGCAACAGTAGTAGGTGCTGCTGTTGTTGCTGCAACAGTATTATGGCCTGCAGTTGTAGGTGAAGCAGTAGTTGTAGGTGCTGCAGTTGTTGTTGCAACAGTAGTAGGTGCTTCTGTCGTAGGTGAAGCAGTAGTTGTAGGTGGCAACGTTGTTGGAGCAGCAGTAGTTGCAGGTGCTGCTGTTGTTGTTGCAACAGTAGTAGGTGCTGCTGTTGTTGCTGCAACAGTAGTATGGGCTGCAGTTGTAGGTGAAGCAGTAATTGTAGGTGGCACCCTTGTTGGAGCAGCAGTAGTTGTAGGTGCTTCTGTTGTTGTGGCAACAGTAGTAGGGGCTGCAGTTGTAGGTGCTGATGTTGTGTTGTTGCAACAGTAGTAGGTGCTGCTGTTGTTGCTGCAACAGTAATATGGGCTAAAGTTAATGGTGAAGCAGTAGTTGTAGGTGCACCGTTGTTGGAGCAGCAGTAGTTGTAGGTGCTGCTGTTGTTGTTGCAAGAGTAATAGGGGCTGCTGTCGTAGGTGAAGCAGTTGTTGTTGGTGGCAGCGTTGTCGGAGCAGCAGTAGTTGTAGGTGCTGCTGTTTTTGTTGCAAGAGTATTAGGGGCTGCAGTTGTAGGTGTAGCAGTAGTTGTAGGTTGCACCATTGTCGGAGCAGCAGTAGTTGTAGGTGCTGCTGTTTTTATTGCAACATTAGTAGGTGATGCTGTTGTTGTTGCAACAGTAGTAGGGGCTGCAGTTGTAGGTGAAGCAGTAGTTGTAGGTTGCACCGTTGCATTAGCACCTATAACTACTGCTGCTGTTATTGTTGTTGCAACAGTAGTAGGGCTGCAGTTGTAGGTTTAGCAGTAGTTGTAGGTTCCACCGTTGTCAGAGCAGCAGTAGTTGTAGGTGCTGCTGTTGTTGTTGCAACAGTAGTAGGTGCTGCTGTTGTTGCTGCAATAGTATTATGGCCTGCAGTTGTAGGTGAAGCAGTAGTTGTAGGTGGCACGGTTGTTGGAGCAGCAGTAGTTGTAGGTGCTGCTGTTGATGTTGCAATATAATAGGGGCTGCAGTTGTAGGTATAGCAGTAGTTGTAGGTTGCACCGTTGTCGGATCAGCAGTAGTTGTATGTGCTGCTGTTGTTGTTGCAACAGTAGTAGGTGCTGCTGTTTTTGTTGCAACGGTAGCAGGGGCTTCAGCTGTAGGTGCAGCAGTAGTTTTAGATGCACCGTTGTTGGAGCAGCAGGAGTTGTAGGTGCTGCTGTTGTTGTTGTTGCAACAGTAGTAGGGGCTGCAGTTGTAGGTATAGCAGTAGTTGTAGGTTGCACCGTTGTCGGAGCAGCAGTAGTTAGGTGCTGCTGTTGTTGTTGCAACAGTAATAGGGCTGCAGTTGTAGGTGCAGCAGTAGTTGTAGGTGCTGCTGTTGTTGTTGCAAGAGTAGTAGGGCTGCAGTTGTAGGTGTAGCAGTAGTTGTAGGTGGCAACGTTGTTGGAGCAGCAGTAGTTGTAGGTGCTGCTGTTGTTGTTGCAAAGTAGTAGGTGCTGCTGTTGTTGCTGCAACAGTAGTATGGGCTGCAGTTGTAGGTGCTGCTGTTGTTGTTGCAACAGTAATAGGGGCCGCAGTTGTAGGTGCTGCTGTTGTTGTTGCAACAGTAATAGGGGCTGCAGTTGTAGGTGGCACCGTTGTCGGAGCAGCAGTAGTTGTAGGTGCTTCTGTTGTTGTGGCAACAGTAATAGGGGCTGCAGTTGTAGGTGCTGCTGTTGTTTGTTGCAACAGTAATAGGGGCTGCAGTTGTAGGTGCAGCAGTAGTTGTAGGTGGCACCGTTGTCGGAGCAGCAGTAGTTGTAGGTGCTGCTGTTGTTGTTGCAACAGTAGTAGTTTAGCTGTCGTAGGTGAAGCAGTAGTTGTTGGTGGCAGCGTTGTCGGAGCAGCAGTAGTTGTAAATGCTGCTGTTGTTGTGGCAACAGTAGTAGGGGCTGCAGTTGTCGGTGCTGCTTTTGTTGCTGCAACAGTAATATGGGCTAAAGTTAATGGTGAAGCAGTAGTTGTAGGTGGCACCGTTGTTGGAGCAGCAGTAGTTGTAGGTGCTGCTGTTGATGTTGCAACAGTAATAGGGGCTGCAGTTGTAGGTATAGCTGTAGTTGTAGGTTGCACCGTTGTCGGAGCAGCAGTAGTTGTAGGTGCTGCTGTTGTTGTTGCAACAGTAGTAGGTGCTGCTGTTGTTGTTGCAACAGTAGCAGGGGCTTCAGCTGTAGGTGCAGAAGTAGTTGTAGAATGGACCGTTGTTGGAGCAGCAGGAGTTGTAGTTGCTGCTGTTGTTGTTGCAACAGTAGTAGGTTTAGCTGTCGTAGGTGAAGCAGTAGTTGTAGGTGCTGCTGTTGTTGTGGCAACAGTAGTAGGGGCTGCAGTTGTAGGTGAAGCAGTATTTGTAGGTTGCACCGTTGTCAGAGTAGCAGTAGTTGTAGATGCTGCTGTTGTTGTTGTGCAACAGTAGCAGGGGTTTCAGCTTAGGTGCAGCAGTAGTTGTAGGATGCACCGTTGTTGGAGCAGCAGGAGTTGTAGGTGCTGCTAATGATGTTGCAACAGTGATAGGGCTGCAGTTGTAGGTATAGCAGTAGTTGTAGGTTGCAACATTGTCGGAGCAGTAGTAGTTGTAGTGCTGCTGTTGTTGTAGCAACAGTAGTAGGTTCTGCTGTTGTTGTTGCAACAGTAGTAGGGGCTGCAGTTGTAGGTGAAGCGGTAGATGTAGGTTGCACCGTTGTCGGAGCAGCAGTAGTTGTAGGTGCTGCTGTTGTTGTGCAACAGTAGTAGGGGCTGCAGTTGTAGGTGAAGCAGTAGTTGTAGGTTGCAACGTTGTTGGAGCAGCAGTAGTTGTAGGTGCTGCTGTTGTTGTAGCAACAGTAGTAGGTTCTGCTGTTGTTGTTGCAACAGTAGTAGGCCTGCAGTTGTAGTGAAGCAGTAGATGTAGGTTGCACCATTGTCAGAGTAGCAGTAGTTGTAGATGCTGCTGTTGTTGTTGCAACAGTAGTAGGGCTGCAGTTGTAGGTGAAGCAGTAGTTGTAGGTTGCAACGTTGTTGGAGCAGCAGTAGTTGTAGGTGCTGCTAATGATGTTGCAACAGTGATAGGGCCTGCAGTTGTAGGTATAGCAGTAGTTGTAGGTTGCACCATTGTCGGAACAATAGTAGTTGTAGGTGCTGCTGTTGTTGTAGCAACAGTAGTAGGTTCTGCTGTTGTTGTTGCAACAGTAGTAGGGGCTGCAGTTGTAGGTGAATCAGTAGATGTAGGTTGCACCGTTGTCGGAGCAGCAGTAGTTGTAGGTGCTGCTGTTGTTGCTGCAACAGTAATATGGGCTAAAGTTAATGGTGAAGCAGTAGTTGTAGGTGGCACCGTTGTTGGAGCAGCAGTAGTTGTAGGTGCTGCTGTTGATGTTGCAACAGTAATAGGGGCTGCACTTGTAGGTATAGCAGTAGTTGTAGGTTGCACAGTTGTCGGAGCAGCATTAGTTGTAGGCGCTGCTGTTGTTGTTGCAACAGTAGTAGGTGCTGCTGTTGTTGTTGCAACAGTAGCAGGGGCTTCATCTGTAGGTGCAGCAGTAGTTGTACGATGCCCGTTGTTGGAGCAGCAGGAGTTGTAGGTGCTGCTGTTGTTGTTGCAACAGTAATAGGGGCTGCAGTTGTAGGTGCAGCAGTAGTTGTAGGTGGCACTGTTGTCGGAGCAGCAGTAGTTGTAGGTGCTGCTGTTGTTGTTGCAACAGTAGTAGGTTTTGCTGTCGTAGGTGAAGCAGTAGTTGTTGGTGGCAGCGTTGTCGGAGAAGCAGTAGTTGTAGGTGCTGCTGTTGTTGTTGCAAGAGTAGTAGGGCTGCAGTTGTAGGTGTAGCAGTAGTTGTAGGTTGCACCGTTGTCGGAGCAGCAGTAGTTGTAGGTGTTGCAGTTGTAGGTGCAGCAGTAGTCGTAGGTGGCACTGTTGTCGGGGCAGCAGTAGTTGTAGGTGTTGCTGTTGTTGTAGCAACATTAGTAGGGATGCAGTTATAGGTGCAGCAGTAGTTGTAGGTGCTGCTAATGATGTTGCAACAGTGATAGGGCCTGCAGTTGTAGGTATAGCAGTAGTTGTAGGTTGCACCATTGTCGGAGCAGTAGTAGTTGTAGGTGCTGCTGTTGTTGTAGCAACAGTAGTAGGTTCTGCTGTTGTTGTTGCAACAGTAGTAGGGGCTGCAGTTGTAGGTGAATCAGTAGATGTAGGTTGCACCGTTGTCGGAGCAGCAGTAGTTGTAGGTGCTGCTGTTGTTGCTGCGACAGTAATATGGGCTAAAGTTAATGGTGAAGCAGTAGTTGTAGGTGGCACCGTTGTTGGAGCAGCAGTAGTTGTAGGTGCTGCTGTTGATGTTGCAACAGTAATAGGGGCTGCACTTGTAGGTATAGCAGTAGTTGTAGGTTGCACCGTTGTCGGAGCAGCAGTAGTTGTAGGTGTTGCAGTTGTAGGTGCAGCAGTAGTCGTAGGTGGCACTGTTGTCGGAGCAGCAGTAGTTGTAGGTGTTGCTGTTGTTGTAGCAACATTAGTAGGGGATGCAGTTATAGGTGCAGCAGTAGTTGTAGGTGCTGCTGTTGTTGTTGCAACAGTAGTAGGTTGCTGCTGTTGTTGCTGCAACAGTAGTATGGGCTGCAGTTGTAGGTGAAGCAGTAATTGTAGGTGGCACCGTTGTTGGAGCAGCAGTAGTTTTAGGTGCTGCTGTTGTTGTGCCAACAGTAGTAGGGGCTGCAGTTGTAGGTGAAGCAGTATTTGTAGTTGCACCGTTGTCAGAGTAGCAGTAGTTGTAGATGCTGCTGTTGTTGTTGCAACAGTCGTAGGTGCTGCTGTTGTTGTTGTTGTTGTTGTTGTTGCAACAGTAGCAGGGGTTTTAGCTGTAGGTGCAGCAGTAGTTGTAGGTTGCACCGTTGTCGGAGCAGCAGTAGTTGTAGGTGCTTCTGTTGTTGTGGCAACAGTAGTAGGGGCTGCAGTTGTAGGTGAAGCAGTATTTGTAGGTTGCACCGTTGTCAGAGTAGCAGTAGTTGTAGATGCTGCTGTTGTGTGCAACAGTTGTAGGTGCTGCTGTTGCTGTTGCAACAGTAGTAGGTGCTGCTGTCGTAGGTGCTGCTGTCGTAGGTGCAGCAGTAGTTGTAGGTGCAGTGTTGTTGGAGCAGCAGTAGTTGTAGGTGCTGCTGTTGCTGTTGCAACAGTAGTAGGTGCTGCTGTCGTAGGTGCAGCAGTAGTTGTAGGTTGCAGTGTTGTTGGAGCAGCAGTAGTTGTAGGTGCTGCTGTTGTTGTTGCAACAGTAGTAGGGGCTGCAGTTGTAGGTGAAGCAGTAGTTGTAGGTTGCACCGTTGTTGGAGCAGTAGTAGTTGTAGGTGATGTTGTTGTTGTTGCAACAGTAGTAGGGGCTGCAGTTGTAGGTGTAGCAGTAGTTGTAGGTTGCACTGTTGTTGGAGCAGCAGTAGTTGTAGGTGCTGCTGTTGTTGTTACAACAGTATAGGGGCTGCAGTTGTAGGTGCAGCAGTAGTTGTAGGTGCAGCAGTAGTTGTAGGTGCTGCTGTTGTTGTTGCAACAGTTGTAGGTGCTGCTTTTGTTGTTGCAACAGTAGTAGGGGCTGCAGTTGTAGGTTGAAGCAGTAGTTGTAGGTTGCACCGTTGTCGGAGCAGCAGTAGTTTTAGGTGATGCTGTTGTTGTAGCAACAGTAGTAGGGGCTGCAGTTGTAGGTGAAGCAGTAGTCGTAGGTGCTGCTGTTGTTTTGTTGCAACAGTAGTAGGTGCTGCTGTCGTTGGTGCAGTAGTTGTAGGTTGCAGTGTTGTTGGAACAGCAGTAGTTGTCGCTGCTGCTGTTGTTGTTGCAATAGTAGTAGGTGCTGCTGTCGTAGGTGAAGTAGTAGTTGTAGGTTGCACCGTTGTCGGAACAGCAGTAGTTGTAGGTGCTGCTGTTGTTGTTGCAACAGTAGTAGGTGCTGCTGTCGTAGGTGAAGTAGTAGTTGTAGGTTGCACCGTTGTCGGAACAGCAGTAGTTGTAGGTGCAGCTGTTGCAACAGTAGTAGGGTCTGCAGTTGTAGGTGAAGCAGAAGTTGTAGGTGGCACCGTTGTCAGAGCAGCAGTAGTTGTAGGTGCTGCTGTTGTTGTTGCAACAGTAGTAGGTGCTGCTGTCGAGGTGAAGCAGTAGTTGTAGGTTGCACCGTTGTCTGAGCAGCAGTAGTTGTAGGTGCTGCTGTTGTTGTTGCAACAGTTGTAGGGGCTGCAGTTGTAGGTGTAACAGTAGTTGTAGGTTGCACCGTTGTCGGAGCAGCAGTAGTTGTAGGTGCTGTTGTTGCAACAGTAGTAGGGCTGCAGTTGTAGGTGAAGCAGTAGTTGTAGGTTGCACCGTTGTCGGAGCAGCAGTAGTTGTAGGTGCTGCTGTTGTTGTTTACAACAGTAGTAGGGGCTGCAGTTTTAGGTGCAGCAGTAGTTGTAGGTGCAGCAGTAGTTGTAGGTGCTGCTGTTGTTGTTGCAACAGTTGTAGGTGCTGCTGTTGTTGTTGCAACAGTAGTAGGGGCTGCTGTTGTTGGTGCAGCAGTAGTTGTAGGTGCTGCTTTGTTGTTGCAAAAGTAGTAGGGGCTGCAGTTGTAGGTGAAGCAGTAGTTGTAGGTTGCACCGTTGTCGGAGCAGCAGTAGTTTTAGGTGCTGCTGTTGTTGTTGCAACAGTAGTAGGGCTGCAGTTGTAGGTGAAGCAGTAGTTGTAGGTTGCACCATTGTCGGAGCTGCAGTAGTTGTAGGTGCTGCTGTTGTTGTTGCAACAGTTGTAGGTGCTGCTGTTGTTGTTGCAACAGTAGTAGGGGCTGCTGTTGTAGGTGCAGCAGTAGTTGTAAATGGCACCGTTGTTGGAGTAGCAGTAGTTGTAGGTGCTGCTGTTGTTGTGGCATCAGTAGTAGGGTCTGCAGTTGTAGGTGAAGCAGTAGTTGTAGGTTGCACCATTGTCGGAGCTGCAGTAGTTGTAGGTGCTGCTGTTGTTGTTGCAACAGTTGTAGGTGCTGCTGTTGTTGTTGCAACAGTTGTAGGTGCTGCTGTTGTAGGTGCATCAGTAGTTGTAGGTGCTGCTGTTGTTGTTGCAACAGTTGTAGGTGCTGCTGTTGTTGTTGCAACAGTAGTAGGGGCTGCAGTTGTAGGTGAAGCAGTAGTTGTAGGTTGCACCGGTTGTCGGAGCAGCAGTAGTTGTAGGTGCTGCTGTTATTGTTGCAACAGTAGTAGGGGCTGCAGTTGTAGGTGTAGCAGTAGTTGTAGGTGCTGTTTGTTGTTGCAACAGTTGTTGGTGCTGCTGTTGTTGTTGCAACAGTAGTAGGGGCTGCAGTTGTAGGTGCAGCAGTAGTGTAGGTGCTGCTGTTGTTGTTGCAACAGTTTAGAGGTGCTGCTGTTGTTGTTGCAACAGTAGTAGGGGCTGCAGTTGTAGGTGAAGCAGTAGTTGTAGGTTGCACCGTTGTCGGAAACAGCAGTAGTTGTAGGTACAGCAGTAGTTGTAGGTGCTGTTGTTGTTGCAACAGTAGGAGGGGCTGCAGTT